>PVJS01010941.1:0-46818 GCA_004027185.1 Glis glis
AAAAAAAAAAAAAAAAAAAAAAAATCTACTATGAAGACTGGATTAACTATATGATTTTCAACTAATACTTAACTGGTGGTTGGCTTTCAAACAGTGCTGCTTCTATTAGACTACAGCACCACCAAGTGGCAGAAGGACATACTGCAACTCTAGGATTGCTAGTTGAATACTTTTCATCATTCAAAAATGTCAACTGCTATGGACTGAACTGTGTCCTCCCCCATCGTGCCTGTGTGCGCGCATGCGTGTGTGTGTGTGTGTGTGTGTGTGTGTGTTAGGTTGAAAGTCTTACTCCCACTGTGACTATATTTGGGGAAAGAGATATAAAAAGGTAATAAAGGTTAAATGAAATCTGTAACAGTGTACCCCTTATCTGATAGGGCTGGTACCTTTATAAGAAGAGGAAGAGATACCACAAGCATGCAAACACACAACCCAGGAAAGGCCATGTGAACACATGGCTAGAAAGTGGTTGTCTACAAGCCAGGGAGAGAACCTTCACCAGGAACCAAATCAGTGTGTACCATGATATTGGACTCACAGTCTCCACAACTGTTGAGAAATAAATTTCTATTGTTTAAGCCACGCAATTAGTAATATTTTGTTATGGAAATTCAAGCAAATAAAACCAGCAACCCTTCAACTTAATCCCCCAAATTTTCTCTTTATGACAAAGTTAATCATTTAAAAATCAGGGATAAATGCCAAGACTTGCCTTTAAAAATTCTACCCCTGCCGAGCATGGTGGCGCACGCCTGTAATCCTAGTACATGGGAGGCTGAGACAGGAGGATCCGGATTCTCAGCCAGCCTCAGCCACTTTGTGAGGCCCTCCGCAACTTAGTGAGACCCTGTTTCAAAATAAAGAATAAAAAATAGGGCTGGGGGTGTAGCCCAGAGGTAGAATGCCCCTGGGTTCAATCCCCGGTACTGCAAAAAAAAAAAAAAAAAAAAAAAAAAAAAAAAAATTCTACCCCCAAATAGCTACAGAAATTTAAGTGTTTCCTGTCAAGGACTTTTATAAGAGGATATCATTGAGGTAAAAAAGAAAGTTTAGAAGTTGTAATTCTTATTAAGAAAAGAAAATTTGTTTTCCTTGAAATTAAGTGACTATGGTTCCTCAGAAAGCCTGTGCTTTCCTCACAGCAAAACAAAAATCTCAAATAGGAAAAAACGATCCCAAGTTCATCCAACTCAAAGGTAGATACTAACAAAAATTAGATATAGTTTAAAAATCATAAATTTCTTCTGTGTTCATCATGTGTTTTTAGAAGTACTTGCCCATTTACAAACACTGTAACAGTCAAGTACAGGGACTTCAGACCCATCTGCCTCCCTGTCCAGATGCTTGCAGTCAGGCCTTAGGCTGGCTACTAAACCACTCTGTTTCAATTCCTTCACCTACAAAAGTGGAAATAATAGCCTCCCATGACACAGGCTGAGTATACCTTTTCTGAAATGTTTGGGACCAAAGTATCTCATGTTTTGGAGGGTTATTTGGATTAGGGATATTCAACCTCTACTTATATCTCTCCCCTAAATACTCCCTCCCATATCCTATCATCCACATTCCATTCTCCCACTCACTTCCCATGTCCTAAGAATAAATTTTATTTACTTTGTTACAAACACTTTGAGTTATAATCTTTACTAAAATCAGCATCACATGGACAGGATAACCTTTTATCTCAGTAACCTAGAGCAGAAAACAAATAAGATAAACCAAAGAGAACACTAGGTGCCTTGATTCATGCTAACTGCTCCCTCTTTCCTCAATATTCTATTTCTGCAGTATTCTGACTCTTTACAAAACTTATCAGATGAGGAGTGCTAATAAGGGTACAAGTAGATGCCCTGCGCCTGGGTTCTTGTTCCATTTTGCAAGTTGAAGTCTTTGATTTTCCACAAATTCTCCCAAGAAGATCCAATTACAGAAATGGTGATGCCACCCAAAATTTCAGTTGTTCCAGTTACGGTAATGGCCTTTCTGGACCTGTACAACTACCTTGCTGGATAGGATAAGAGTTGTCTAACTATAGGTACAGGACTGCAGGTCGATCCCTCTAAGTAGGATACCATGGTTCCTATTTTGTCCTTCCTTATAAGCAAGAGAACTACAAAGTTTGAGGGAAGACTTTTCCAAACTGCTCTACTGCATCCCCTTTCATCTACAGAAGTGAAGGAAAAGCTCTCAGGGAATGTGGTAATTCCCACCTTCTCCCCAAGCAGCTTTCAGTTTTAAGGGGTGTACCTAAGTTTTATTTACTTGTACATAACCACTTTGTCTATAAGCTGCTGCAAATACCAGCTTGGATGAACTGTTTCAGACTGAATTTAAAATACATGTGGTTTTTTTTTGTTTTACTTTACTTTACTTTACTTTATTTATTTATTTATTTATTTATTTATTTATTTATTTGTGGCACAGGGGATTGAACCCAAGGCATTCTACCTCCGAGGTACACCCCCAGACCGATTTTTTATTTCTTATTTGGAAACAGGGTCTCACTAAGTTTCTGAAAACCTCACTGAGTTGATGAGGATGGCCTGAACCTACAATCCTCCTGTTTCAGCCTCCCAAGTTCTGGGATTACATACGTGCACCAACACGCCCAGCAAAATACATGGTATTTTGAACCATTTTTCCAATCCTCTTCTGAAGTAAATGCCACTAACAGTTTTCTTATGATAAATAACCACTAGTGATTTATAAGAATTTGAGCTTTTATTCTTCACTAACAATTACATCTGAATTGACACTAGTCAATATACACTGCTGCAGGAAAACATAAGGCAATGGCTTCAAATAAAATGTGCCACAAAATCCGTATTACCAATCCAAAAAACTCAAACTAAAATTACCACTATAGATTTTTCCTCTAAAGATACTTATCATTATGAAACCCTTAAGACTGACTGTCCTTCATAAATTCATTTTATAGAAATTACTTTCTCAAAGTCTCTAGGCTATTAACAGTCTCTACTAAAATAAAAATCTTTTAGCTCCTAGGCCAGTCTTCTTTCCATTATATCATACTTCCTATATGTCAACTTCTCAAATCTCAAGGATAAAATATAATGTGATACAGGATAAGAAAGTGATTTAGTACAAAGTAGACAAGGTACTATATAATTATTGTCAAGTGAATGATACCGATAATAGTTGCGATTTATTTAACTAAGTTCAGAGACTAGTGTGGGCTAGAACTGACTGGTAAAATATAATTTTAAGAATAAATTCGAGATAATATCCATTCTAAACTTCAGGTCCTATATAAAAAAAACTCAGGTTCTATATATAAAGCTAGCTGGTGACAGAACTTCAGGAAAAAAAGGTAATTTGAACTAGGTTTACAAACATACTTAGACAGGATTTGAATAGGCAAGATGAGAGGATGTTTCAGGTAGGGAAATAATTCTAGAAAAATTTTAGTCTGAAACAAAAATCAGTCATGTTCAGAGGACCGTGAATAAATCCTTTAAATGGCTAAGATGTATGCTGAGGGAAAAGGACAGAATTTAAAGAGAGAATAATCTTCATCCTACAGGCAAGTAGGAAGCGAGAATGGAGTCGGAGCAACAAATGGAAATTTCTTAGAAAAGCCCAAATGATGCACTTGCCTAAGAAGTCAAGATCATAAAACAAGGAAGAGCCAAAACGTTTTACCAATCGCCGATGCAATTCTAAAGCGAAAGACAGAAAAGATACCATCATAGACAGAAGCAAAAGATGATTTTAAAAATGGGCAATGAAAACTCAACAGATAAGAATAAATGAAGAGAGATGTGAACAAAACAAATAATGGTTATATCATAACTTATCTCATGCACTCAAGTTCTGGAAAGAGGGTTAGACTGTCAAAAGAGTAATTCTACATAGCTTTAAAAAAAACTAGAACCTAACAGTCAAATTCACTCTTTCAAACTGCAATAACTTACCTCTCTAGCAGCACAATCATGAGGAGCTTCTTCTTTATTTACTTTTCCTTTTGGAAATCCCCAGCCTGATTTTGCTAGGTACCCCTGAACCAGTAGTACCTACAAAACAAGAAGATAAAAATCAAACTTGCCCCCCTTCCCATGCACCTTTCTAAAATCAAAGGTGTTTTTCTAGTATCACCATTAATTTTATATAGCACTTGGAATAAGTATCTTCTGAGTCTAAATATACTAGTGTGAAGAAAGGCATTCTATTTAAAAAATATTTTTTTCAACAGCAAAGTGACACTATTTTGCTAAGCCATAACTGCAACAAGTATAAAATCTTAAGACCCAGAATGCAGACAAAACAGGCAAAATTTGGCCTTTTAGCATTAAAAAGCTAAGTATATTTTAAAAATTAAATTCAGAACACTACATAACAAATTTTAATTTTTATTTTTTGTGGTACTGGGGATTGAATCCAGGGCACTCTACCCCAGAGCTACACCCCACACCCCTATTGTATTCTTTTTTGCGGTACCAGGGATTGAACCCAGGGGCGTTCTACCTCTGCGCTACACCCCTGGCCCTATTTTTTATCCTTTATTTTGAAACCAGGTCTCACGAAGTTACGGAGGGCCTCACTAAGTAGAGAGAGAGAGTGAGAGAGCTGAGGCCGGCCGCGAACCCGGATCCTCTGGTCTCTGCCTCCCAAAGTACTGGGATTACAAGCGTGTGCCACCACGCCTGGCTCGTATTTTTATTTTTGAAACAGCATCTTACAGCTGGGCGTGGTGGCACACACTTGTAATCACAGTACTTGGGAGGCTGAGACAAGAGGATCACAGGTTTGCAGCCAGCCTCAGCTACTTAATGGAGCCTTCCCTCTATAACAAATCTTAATAGGCTAAAAATTGATAGTTGATCACCATTTCACTAAAAATCTTATTTTATTACACTCACATTTTCAAGTGTCTCATCAAGGATAATTGCACCATATGTTGGTACTCCCATTTTATATTCCTTCCATTCATCCAAAATTTTTTCCACATCTTCACCTTGAGGCAGCAAAAATGGACAGTGATTGAAGAGTATAAATAGTGTTAAGGAAGCTTATTTCCCGTTTACGACAGCTTAAAAAATTAGAAAAGAGACCTACTTAAAGTCAACTGTATATTTTATATGAACTTAGCAACTTAGCAAGACCCTGTTTCAAAATAAAAAATAAAAAGGGCTGGGGGTATAGCTTGGAGGTAAAATGGCCCTGGGTTTAATTCCCAAATCCCCAGTATAAAAAAAAAAGAAAAGTCTGTTTTTGTTTTGAAATCAGTCTCCCATTTGTGTTTTCTTTGAAGACCTATTACTATAGCTTAGGACGTTATTGTTCCATATCTCAAATAATACAACAGATCACCCTATGGCTCAACCTACCTGCCAAACAAAGCTACCTGAATACCATTTCAAGTGATCTGAGCAATACTGCTCACCTTTGCTCAAAAACTTGCTGTGGTTAACAGTTATCTAGAACAGAGTTTCATGTTTTCTACAGAGCCCCAGGAGTGCCATATTTCAAGGGGCTCATTAAAGTGTTATCAGGAGCAGCGTATGAGCGTATTTCAGGTCACCTGTACCCACTCCAACCCTCGTTCTAAACTACCGAACTTGTGGGTACAAATCCATTGAATACACGATTCATGGCTAAAAACAATGACTTACAGAATCAAAATCAAAGCACCTTGGCTGAAGTTTTAAGAACCTGCACAATCCCTCCTAAACACCTTTCCATCCATGTCTCACATTATGGCCCCAAAAGAATGAGGTGCTCAGCCAGGTGTGGTGGCGCATGTCTTTATCTGAGTACTTAGAAGGCTGAGACAGGAGGATCACAGTTTCAAAGCAAGCAAGCCTCAGTAACTTAGTGAGACTTTGTTTCTAAATAAATTAAAATAGGGCTGGGGATGTAGCTCAGAGTAGAATGCCCCTGAGTTCAATCTCCAACACCACAAAAATAAAGAATGCCACGGCTCAATACAAATTATTTTCTGATATATCCCTTATAATTTTCCAACTCTCCAATTTTGCTCAATCCCTTTTCTTTATCTGGAATATATTCCTCACTTCTGTCTCCGTGTGTGTGCATGTGCACGTACATATATATATATATATATTTGGGGGGGGATAATTGAATATTGAACTCAGAGGCATTCTCCCTTTGAACTATTCCCCTAGCCCTTTTTATTTTTTATTTTGAAACAGGGTCTCACTAAGTTGCTAAGGTTCTCACTAAGTTGCTGAGGCTGGCCTCAAACCTGTGATCCTTCTGTCTTAGGCTCCCCGCTAAGGAAAACATACATATTACCTTAGAGATACAGCTTTGTCCAAAATCATTCTACCCTTTTCCAAATTCTAAAAACACCTAATATCAGGACCATTTGCAATTCATCATTTTATGCCTTATTGCACAGCTTATTTTATAATCTTAAATATGAGTCTTTAATAACTAATAAATTATAACAAGCTGCTGATATGTATGTGGGGGAAAAGCTTCCTTGAAGCTATTTACCACAGTACAAGAAATACTACTTTGAACATAGCAAATGTCCAATAATTATTTAAGAAATTTTAAGTAAACCAGAAAAGTAATCTGATTAAAGATCACTTGGTAAAATGGCATAGCAAGAATAAAGTAACAGATCCATTCTAGAAACAGACTATTTCTAAGAGAAGAAAATCAAATTTATTTCTAATCAATATACACTAAAGAGTTGTATGTACAGAAATAAGACTTCTACTAAATTATGCCTTATATGTCATGCATGTTGTTTTTGGTTTTTTGGTAATGCTGGGAATCAAACCCAGACCCTCACACATGCTAGGCAAGTGCTCTACCACTGAGCTACATCTCCAGCCCTTACTATTTATACTTGACAATTTTTAGAAAGCAAGGATGTATTGTCTACTAGGCTAAAAATCTCAAAGACAAGCAAAAGAAAATTTGTGCTAAAATATTTTATAAACAAGAATGAAAGACAGTCGCTAGAGTAATGAAAAGGATATCGGCTTTGGCAAAGTCTCTTATCCCACACTGAGGTAATCCTGGTGTGTTCTGCATGTAGAAATCCAAGTAAAACCAATGGGCAAGTTCAATCTGAAAACACACGCGGATGGCATTGTCTCTTTCCTCGCTGGGAATATGCAAAATAAATCGGCTGTCAAAACAAAAAACAAAAATTACATTTACAAGCTATAATGATTGATAGTAACCTATTTAACTGTTTCACCCCTGACCCACCAATTTAGAAAAGAGACCTTTTAGATCACTTTTGATCTCTTCTCTTAGAAAAGATATCAAGACTGCCTTTGATCAAGAGCAGTCATGATCAAGGAACTAATCAATGACAATGGGGAAGAGAGTCTTTGGGAAGGGGGAGGGAGGGGAAAGATAGCACATATATCTCAGAATTATTTTTATGAGTCTGTGTACCTTCCGTTCACAAGTATAGAAATAAACTTGAGATCACTACCAATAAATTAAAGTGAGCAAGGAAACAACCTTCATTAGGATTTTCTCCCATGTTTCTAAGAATACATGCAAATATATTCATAGAATTCAATGAAAGTACATTTCATATCTGCTTAATCTTCACAAATAAAACAATACAAGCCAGGTGTGGTGGCATACAATTGTAATCCCAGTACTTGGCAGGTTCACGGCCAGCCTCAGCAACTTAGTGAGGCCCTCCACAACTTAGTGAGATCCTGTTTCAAAATTCAAAAAAAAATACAGCCAGGCAAGGTGGCACACACTTGTAATCCCAGTACTTGGGAGGCTGAGACAGGAGGATCGCTGGTTCAAAGACAGCTTCAGCAAGTAGTGAGACTCTCATCAACCTAGTGAGATGCTGTTTCAAAATAAAAATTCATAGGGCTGGGGGTGTAGCTCAGAGGTAGAATGCCCCTGAGTTTAATCTCCAGTGCCACAAAAAAAAAAAAAGAAAAGAAAATAGAGCTGGGGGTGTAGCTCAGAGGCAGAATGCCACTGGGTTCCATCCCCAGTACCACAGAAAAAAAAATAATAATAATACAAAGAAATATTATAAAAGAAAAAAATTATCTGATACTTTGTTGCTGCTCATTAACACACTTCTGAAGCAGCTTTATCTGTAGAGCCATTGGTTAAAACTAACTTTCGAATATAGTCACTTTTTAAAATCCAAAATTACCTTTTCTAAGTATATTGGAGAAAGAAGGGAAAGACATAATCTACACTATATTATCTGTCTATATATTAGTGATGAAGATAACAAACCCCCTTTTTAGTAAGATATGCAAGTTAGAATTTATAAATCAAACTGAATTTGATTTACAGCAGTCATTAAGCATCTACTAATTACTTCCTTCACTACTAAGGATTTTTGGTAAACCTTTTTTCTAAAGACCATTAGAGACAGATTTAACTAAATAAACAAACCCATTGGATTTTAGAATTATATTTTAAAAACAGTATCACTCAGTTTGATCACTTACGTTATTCACTAGCTATGGTGCTAAATGATCCTTGACTCTTCAAGTTTTAAATCAAATCTCAAGAAAATATTTTTAAATTACAAGATTAATGTAACAAACATCCCAATAAGGAATGCTAAGTAAACAAGACAAACTGTACGCATAATTTGTATTTTAATACAGAAAAATCATGAGGAAATGGAGTTTAAACTGCACATATAGAGCCAGGCTTGGTGGCACACCCTTTGTAATCCCAGTACTTGGGAAGCTGAGAACAGAAGATAGTGGTTCGCGGCCAGCCTCAGCTACTTAGTGAGGCCCTCCGCAACTTAAGAGACCCTGTTTCAAAATAAAGAATAAAAAATAGGGCTGGGGGTGTAGCTCAGAGGTAGAATGCCCCTGGGTTCAATCCCCAGTACCGCAAAATAAAAAAAAAAACTGCACATATACGAAAAACAAAATGCATAACATGCAACTCTACTGGCGTTACCTAAGATACAAAGCTAAAGCTCTACAAATGGCAACTGGGATCTGGTTCTTGCCCACCTGCTCAACTTCTTACAGCTCTAGTGATACCCAATTCTTAGAACTCACAAGCTCTGATCCATATACCTTATCTATCCTCCCCTTTCCTTGTCTACCTAGCAAATTCCTATTTCATCCTTTGGTACTTATAAACACTATCTCTACTATGTAAGTACACTAGGCCTCTAAAGAGACATATATACTCTTCCACTCCATTACATCAATTGCATGGCTTTTACTATTATTGTCTATAAATCTTTCCAAATTAGTTCAGCGAGATAATATACCATATATCTTTACATACCTTTATTCCCATAGTCTAGCAAATTGTTTAACATATGATAGTTATAATTTACTTTTTTTTTTTGCTCTGTGTTAATTTTATTAAAACAGACATGGCAGGTTGTAGACAATTAAAAATGCTGTCAAATCTTAGACCAACTTTAAACTTGGCCAAAATCATGTTCTCTCATTTCTTCCCAATTAGTCCTTTTTTCTCTCCCATAAAGAAAATTTCAAACCATAACACAGGTCTTCTTAGTTCTTCCAGCCAGAAGTATACAGAGCAGGAAGCTTTCTCAAAGTTTTATATTTCAGAATATAGATCATAATTTACCTTTAAATGCTTACACAGGTTCCTTTTCCTGGTAAGACAGAAAAGCCATGCACTACTCTGTTCCTCCTATAAAATGCAGCTATAAAACCTGGACAGAATACATAAAGCAGCTAGTTGAGGACTCTGAATAGTAAATACCTACTGTAGCAGGAATTTTGGAAAAGACCAGAATCAAAGTGAATTTACCATTTTTCCACCCTCCGGTACCCCTAGCCTGGACTAGGGGTCAGAAGCAGGCACTGGCAGAGCCAAAGAAGGCTCCAGAAGTCCTCTAGTACTGCTTCAAGTATCAACTTGGTTTTGGAAGGAGTCTGATGAGGTCTTCCAATACTCAGGAGACAATGGGGGAAATTTCCTCTTATTTTCTTTTCTCCATTCTATCCTACCCCAGCCCTCAACCAATCCCATTCATGGTTAGAGGTGAAGCAATGAAAAGCCACAGAGACTAAAACTCTAAGGGACAAGAACCCTCCTTTTCAATTGCAAGAGCTGTATAGTCCCAAAAGACTAAGACCAATCTCCATTGCTTTTTCTGTCTGTCCTCTGGCTGAGAGGTCCCAGACTTGGGCAGTAAAGTGAAGTGTGCAACACTTCACTGGCCACGCAACCAAAAAGGTATCCCAGGGAACACAGAAGTACTAGAAAGATAGCAGAGGCAGCAGCTCAGGAAGATGACCCCCTAAAATTATATATGAACTCTGGGGCTCAATCCGGATCTGCATATGCTCAGATTAAACTATAAACAGCATATTAAAATTTTTGAAAACTGAACTATGAAGAAAGACCACTGCCTAAATCCCATATTTGCCACTGGGTGGTGCACAGAGGACAAAGAGTACTGCAAAAACCAGTCCTCTTTGATTTTAACTTTCATGCTTAAAAAAAAAAAAAAAATCCTGGAGCTGGGCATGGTGGGACACGCTTGTAATCCCAGTACTTGGGAGGCTGAAACAGGAGGGTCACAGGTTCACGGCCAGCCTCAGCTACTTAGTGAGACCCTGTTTTAAAATAAAGAATAAAAACAGGACTAGGGGTGTAGCTCCAGCCCCCTCAGAGGTAAATGCCCCTGGGTTCAATTCCCAGTACTGGGGAAAAAAAATCCTGCCTGCTATTTCAGTTGAGGACATTTCCTATTGACTTCCACTATAGAAAATGAGGAATTAACGCTATTCTCAGTTTCACTCCATACATCTTTCCATCTTCCAACATTATATCAGCGTTTTGGTTAGTTTCTCAACTCTGGCACTACTGACATGTTAAAGCAAATAATTCTGTTTAGAGGGGGTGTCCTGTATATTGTAGGATGTTCAGCAGCATCCCCAGCCTCTACCCTTTAGATGCCAACAGCACTACCTACCAAATTATGACAAAAGTATCTCCAAATACTGGCAAATGTTCCCTGAGAGGAGCAAAAGCACTCCTGGGCATTTATTAAATAAAAGGATTTCATTTATTAAATAAGTAAATATTTTATTTAATAAATAAAAGGATTTATTAAATTAAAAGGATTATTAAATAAAAATTAAAGGAGGACACTGTTTTGGACTAAGTTCTTATACTAGGTCCCAACTGGCCACACTAAATATCAAAATGGAAGCCGGGCGTGGTGGTGCACGCTTGTAATCCCAGTACTTGGGAAGCTGAGACCGGAGGATCCAGGTTCGCAGTCAGCCTCAGCTACTTAGTGAGGCCCTCCGCAACTTAGTGAGACCCTGTTTCAAAATAAAGAAAACAGAATAGGGCTGGGGGTGTAGCTCAGAGGTAGAATGCTCCTGGGTTCAATCCCCAGTACTGCAAAAAAAGAGAATTAAAAAAAAAATAAATATCAAAATGGAGTCACCAAACCAAAACCAACTTGTTACCTGACCTCCCCAGAAATGAAGAGACAACAGCCAAATTTCCCAAAGGCCAGCTTCAATGATAATGAAAATGGATTATACTAAACTCCTCTCTGTTTTAATCCTTACCAAACAAACAAACAAAAAAATAAACAAAAGGATTGAGGGTGTGGCTCAGAGGTAGACCGCCCCCTGGGTTCAATCCTCAGTGCCCCCCTTCCCCCCTACACACAAACTCTTTTGCTTAGTGTAATACTTATGCTATCTTACAGAATGAAGTGTTGCCCAACTCTAGGATCACAAGTAAAGCCAATTAAGATCTTTAAATTTGTTTCATCTTATCTTTTGACAGATAAACATTCGTTCTCTACCTTATGACTGCAATAATGCAACTGACAACTAAACCACGTGGTAAACTGATTATTTCTCGTTTCCTGCACAATCCCTTGTTCACCCCATAATAATGGCCACCATTGCCTTTGTGTCATTTTCTCTATATAGTACTTGTCGTTAATTCAACCTCCAACTAGTTTCCTCAATTTTTTCTCAATATGTTAATCCACATGCATGTTTCACCCTGAAGACAGTCCTTGAGTCTTCTACTCCAATCTGAACCATTTATTCTCTATTCCTGGAACATATGGGTCATCTTACTCTGTCCTTTTGTTATCCAGCACAACGGTTACACAGCCTGGATTGCCTTTTATTTATTTTTAATTTTTTTTTTTGGTACTGGGTATTGAACCCAGAGGCATTCTACCCCCCAGCCCTATTTTTTTTATTTTGAAACAGGGTCTCACTAGGTTGGTGAGTCTCACTACTTGCTGAGGCTGTCCTCAAACCTGCAATCCTCCTGTCTCAGCCTCCCAAGTACTGGGATTATAAGCATGCACCACCACATCCAGCTACGGGATTGCCTTTTTACCCCACCCTAACAATACTTAACTTTGAGAACAGGATGCCTGGAGATAATAAGCTCCTCTTCTTGATAATAGGCAGAAATAGGCTGGATTCAAAGTGGCCACCTAAATGACTTCTAATAGACCCCAAACCCCATTTTAATCCCATCTGTATGCTAAATGACACCCCTCAGCACTCTGAGAGTTGACAATTGCCATGGCAATGGTCTGTAAGAATCATAAAAGGAGCAAAAAGAGGTGACTGGGAAATCTTCTAGCCCAGGAAAAGACATAAATATTCCTCCCCTTCATTAGCCTATCCTTTCCTCTCATTTCTTTTGCCCTGAATAACTATGTCTCCATGACCCCTGTGAGTTGAGACGATGTGTGAGCAAAGATTCCCACTTTGGCCACTAAATAAACTTCTGCTCCTGGCACTCAGCCTCAGTTTTTTTTTTTTGGCTTCCCAACACAGAACAGAAAAGGGTCCTTTAGGGGTGGGGGAGTCTCTCTTTTAAGAGGGAACAACAAATACGTTAACACTTTCACTAGCATCATACAGTTCCTTACTTCTTCATCCTGTATTAATGCTCATGTTTCTTAATCCTTATCTTCCTCCTCCTTAGTTTGCTTTCTTGTTTTCATTAAGTATTATCCTCCCATACAGCTGGAAGAAGGATGTAGGGAAGATAAATATTGAGACACCGTACTACAGAAAATATCTTTATCTTCACACTTATAGTGTGAGTAAAGAATTCTAGGTTGGAAATCATTTTCTTACCAAATGCTCAATAAAGTGTTCCCTCATTACAGCTTCCAATTTTAATGCTGAGAAAACTGAAGCTATTCAGATTCTTAAATGTTTCATATCTGACTTTTTTTCAGTTTGGATGCTTTTTTTCTCTTTTTTTTTTTTTGCAGTACTGGGGATTGAACCCAGGGGAACTCTACCTCTGACCTCCACCTCCAGCCCTATTTTTTTTTATTCTTTATTTTGAAACAGGGTCTCACTAAGTTGCGGAGGGCCTCACTAAGTAGCTGAGGCTGGCCGCGAACCTGGATCCTCCGGTTTCAGCCTCCCAAGTACTGGGATTACAAGCGTGCGCCACCACACCCATTGGATGCTTTTAAGATCTTCCTTCTGTTCCAGTGTTCTAAAAACTTCCAGTCTCTTTTTTCTGATTTTTCTGATGGAGAGCACAGGAACCAATCAATCCCAGACAGCAACATATCTAGCTGTTGTCAACTGTAGAAGTGACTACTTGCTTGGTGTGTGTAGAAAAACGCCCGCATCAGCCCGATGTGGTGGCACACGCCTGTCATCCCAATCCTTGGGAGGCTGAGACAGGAGGATCGCAGGTTCGAAGTCAGAAGTCAGACTCTGCAACATAGTGAGGCTCTTAGCAACTTAGTGAGACCCTGCTTCCAAATAAAAAATAAAATAGGGTTGAGGGTATAGCCCAGAGGTAGAAGGCCCCTGGGTTCTACCCCCAGTACCACACACAAAACAAAGAAAAAAGAAAATGCCCACATCATAGAACTGTTCTGTGTTGGGAAGAGTAGAGCAAAAACTATTTGATTTTTCCCCTGTACCTCACAATTATGTTATCTCTTTTCCTTCTGTATTATAACTTCCAAATTTTTGTTACTCATCTCTTCACCATTTTTCCCTTCCTTGTAAGTTTATGCATTTTGACTTTTTGTGTGTGTGTGTGGGGGGGGGTACTTGGAGATTGAACCCAGTGGCATTCTACCTTTGAGCTACACCCCAGCCCCATTTTATTTTTTATTTGGAAACAGGTTCTTGCTAAGTTGTGGAGGGCCTCAGGACATTGCTGATGCTGGCCCTGAACCTGTGATTGTCCTGTCTCTGCCTCCCAAGTACTGGAATTAGCGGAGTGCAGCAACACTGTGCCAGGCTGCATTTTGACTTTAAAAATTTTACTTTTAGTGGAGATGTTTACATTTAATTTTTGGCCCTAAAGCAAGAGTCTTCCTTTCCCCTCCTCTCCTCTAATTTCACTCCACTCAGAAATTAACCAATGTTATCAGTGTAAATTCTTTCAGACTTGTATATACAGATACATACACACACACTTTAAAGTTTGTTTTAGCTGGGCTTGGTGGCGCATGCTTGTAATCCCAGTACTTGGGAGGCTGAGATAGGAGGATCGAAGGTTCAAGGCCAGCTTCAGCAACTTAGTGAGGCTCTCTGCAACTTAGTGAGACCCTGTTTCCAAATAAAAAAAATAAAATAGGGCTGGTGTGTAGCTCGTAGGTAGAATGCCCCTGGGTTCAAGACAGACAGAAAGAAAATAAATAGCTTAAACATACACACTAGAAAACCAGTTATTACTGAACACTTAACAGATGTTTAACATATTGTTTATAAAATACAACAATTATTCTGTGAACAGATTCCTCACTTTGAATCATAATGGCTGATATCACTTCTTTAAATGATATAATGAGCTGGGTGTGGTGGCACACGCTTGTAATCCCAGTACTTGGGAGGCTGAGACCAGAGGATCCGGGTTCGCGGCCAGCCTCAGCTACTCAGTGAGGCCCTCAGCAACTTAGTGAGACCCTGTTTCAAAATAAAGAATAAAATAGGGCTGGGGGTGTAGCTCGGAGGTAGAATGCCCCTGGGTTCAATCCCCAGTACCATAAAAAAAGTGTGTAAGGTTATCTGATCTTTTTTCTAAATCAACTTTTAACCCTATTAACCCCCAAATTATTACTGCTCAACCTTTCCAAATACTGGCCTTTAATTATCTTTTAACTATAAAGGGCGCAGTGTGCGCGCGCGCGGAGGTGGTGCTGGGGATCGAACCCAGGTGCATTCTACCTCTGACTTACACCCCCAGCCCTATTTTATTTTTCTTTTTAATTTTTCTGGTGGCAGGACGCGGGGCCCGGACGCGGCGCGGACGCGGCGGCCAGGAGGGCGGCGTGGCCGGGGACCCGGAGGCCGGGCGCCCTACCTGCAGAGATCGTCCAGGACGCTGCCGGGAATCTCCACCCGTTTGGTCTCCATGATGAGGACCCACAGTAGGAGCAGTGCATCCCGGCTCCGCGCGGCCGGGGACCGAGGTACGGCACGGGGACTCCGGCTCTCCGGAGAGCGGGCAGCGGCGGCGGCGGCTCCGGGGAAGGCGAGGGGAAGGGGCGGGCCCGCTCACTTCCGTCGCGCTCCCGCAGCCCGGACCCGGAGGCTGGGCCGAGGCGCGGGGCGGGGCCCCGGAGGTCACGCCCCCGCGCCGCTTGAAAGGCCCAATGGGAAGCATGAGAGGGCGGGGCTGTGAACGCTAAGCCAATGAGACGTCTGCTTATTGGTCCGTCGTCTCCAATCCGTCTTCAAGCTGCCCAGTTCCTGCTCGGAAAACCAACTTCCCGCCGCCTTGGAGCCTCGGGACGGGTCCGCGCATGCGTATCAGGCCTCCTGCGCAACGCTGGGGAGTTGTGAGAGCTCTGGTCTTCCCTGCAGACCCTGAGACCCACATCCGGGACTCTGACCTCCCTCCTTTTACTACACACCCTTGAGGACAGTGTGCCATTGTTGATGTGGTTCATCTCCGCCCCTCCTCAGCGACTAGTCTCACATATGAAGAAAAGGACTTAATCTTACGATTTGACACCTAGTGAGATCTCGGGAAACATGGCTTGAACCTGCATTTGTGATTTGATTTTTACCCCCTACGCACACTTAACCACTCTAACCTGCCTGACCCCATTCATTCCTTGTCTTATTAAGCTGGATACATCTGTTCTTCCTCTTAGATCAGACCCACAGCTCCCCCAAACCCAGCCCCTACTCCCACCCCACTCCACCCCACTCTATCATGAGTTTAATCTCCCATATTTTCTTTTAATTTCTGCCCCAATCCACTATCTTTAGTTTTGCATAATTTCTCCATACTTCTGACAGAGCTGCCTAACCCGTGCCTCTTCCTCCATTCTTGGCCTGTGCAACTGCTTAAATTGTTGGTTTTATGCAGATACGAACAGGCTGCCAACTTTTCTGCTTTCGGTACTTGTCTCATATGTATGATATCGCTTATATTTCTTAACATGATTATAAGCGGCCTGTTGCCATCTGTTTTACCCTCCAGTTTTCCAACTTTTTTTTTCTCTTTCTTGGAGAATTCCTCAAATTCATCTTTCAGGCATCTATAGTGTTTTTCCTCTTTTTTTTTTTTTCAGTACTGAGGGTTGAGCCCAGGGGTGTTCTATCCCTGGACTACACGCCCAGCCCTATTTTATTTTTTATTTTGAAATAGGGTCTCACTAAATTGATGAGGGCCTTGCTAAGTTGCTGAAGCTGGCTTTTTTTTTTTTTTTTGTGGTACCGGGGAATGTACTCAGGGGCGTCCTACCTCCGCGCTACACCCACGGCCCTATTTTTTAGACTTTATTTTGAAACCGGGTCTCAGGAAGTTGCAGAGGGCCTCACTAAGTAGAGAGAGAGAGAGAGAGAGAGAGCTGAGACTGGCAGCGAACCCGGATCCTCCGGTCTCCACCTCCCAAAGTACTGGGATTACAAGCATGTGCCACCACACCCAGCCCTGAAGCTGGCTTTAACCCTGTGCTCCTCCCGCCTCCCCTTCACAAACACTGGGATTACTGGTGTGCGCACACCCCGGGAGTTTTTACTTTTCTAGAGTTCTCTTTTGTTCTTCAAATGTCATATTCTTGCATCATAAATATATTTTCTCGTATCCCTCAGAGAATATTTATAATGAATTTTTGACCTTCTCTCTAGTCTTATGCTTCTCATCTTCTTTTCGCTATTAAATTGGTCTCCATCTATTATATTAGTTTTCTTGGTCCTTGACTATTCACTGACACTTAAAAGTAAGGCCTGAGGCTAGGAGTGGTGGCACACGCCTATAATCCCAGTACTGTGGGTAACTGGATCTTACTCCCACTAATAGCCCTGGAAGCCAGTGTGAAATGCATGCCTCAGTGTTACCCTACTCAAAGGATGAGGGAAACAGGGATTTATACATACACTTCCATCATCAGCCATTGGTTGGGGGATGCTTCTGGGCCTGCATCCCCCACCCCCAACACATGAGCAGCATGTGACTCTGGAGGCCAGAAAAAACCCTCATGCAAAGAAATAGAGGTGCGACCAGTTGAAAGTCAGGCCAGTATAGAATATGTATTGATAAAGGTAAGGATGAACCCCTTCAGGTGTTCTATTTTCCAGGGTGTGCATTCTATCTGTTCTGACTCAATGTCTTTTCAGAGACTGGGGGATACTTTAGTAGTTATTTTTCTTACTTATCTCACTTGGAGCTCAAGTCTGGTTTTTAGAGCACTCTGAATCATGGCAGTGAATCAAAGATGCAAGACCAAGTGGTGTTGACCTCCATGGGCCAATGGTGTAGAAACAAGCAGGTTATCAGCCACCGGCTGAAGCAACGAGGGAAGTCTCCCTTTACCATATCTCAGTTCAGAGGCAGCTGCACAACTGGTTTTCATTTTGTTTTTGGCTCTGAGATACTAGGAAGTCCCCAAACTCTCATATCCAAAGATGTCTATTGTCAAGCATCTTCCAAACTAGTATCCTGCACACTCCCCATCCATCCCCTGTCTCCTCACACACAGATTTCTAGGAGCTGGACTAGTACGTGGTAGAGCAGTACTCTGAGCCATGACTTCCAAAGAACCCGAGGCCTCATTCCCACCCACTGTCCCACTGTCCATAGGCCCCACCAGCTTTTAGCTTGATAAAGGCAAATCAATTGGTGTTTGAAGTTCAGGGAAAAGGAGTTGCTGGGCTTCTTAAAAAATGATACTGATTTGATATTTAAATAAGTGGGTTAGCTGGGTGTAATCCCAGTACTTAGGAGACTGAGACAGGAGGATCACAGGTTCAAGACCAGCCTTAGACTGTGTTTCAAACAAACAAACAAACAAACAAAAAATAGGGCTGGGGATGTAGCTGAGAGGTAGAACGCCCTTGGGTTCAATCCCCAAAACATTAAAAAATAAAATAAGAGTTTTTACCAAGACAACAAACAAATCAACCAAAGGAAGTAATTTGCAATCAATCACTGTTAAAATAATCAGCTAAGTTTTTCCACAATACTCTCCAGAGACCCCACCTCTGGTCACCTCCCCCAATTTAATTAGTCCCAGAATATCCAAGAAAACTGGAATTCAGACACCCACAGTCTGTTTCAGCTGCTACCAGCAGAGGGTGTCCATTCTTCTTTTCCAGCTTTGAGCAAGACTTTAAAATTGAGGCTTTTGTCAGGTGTGGTGCACGCTTGTAATCCCAGTACTTGGGAGGCTGAGACAGGAGGATCACAGGTTCAAGGACAGCCTCAGCAAGTAGCGATACTCTCATCAATCTAGCGAGACCCTGTTTCCAAATAAAAATAAAATAGGGCTGGGGGTGTAGCTTGGAGGTAGAATGCCCCTGGGTTCAATCCCAGTACGGCAAAAAATAAAAAAATAAAATTGAGGCTTTTGACATACATAGGACTCCACTTCTAAGGTGTAAGGGAAATTACATTATTTTATGGTTAAGTGATTCAGGTCTCTGAAGAAACCCTTTGCCACACAATGAAACCTCCCCTTGGTGTTAGCC
This sequence comes from Glis glis, assembly GCA_004027185.1. Taxonomy (NCBI): domain Eukaryota; kingdom Metazoa; phylum Chordata; class Mammalia; order Rodentia; family Gliridae; genus Glis; species Glis glis. The sequence goes on from PVJS01010941.1 coordinate 18,906, forward strand.
TTCTTTCATCTGTTCTGTAGTCATGGCAGCACTGTCAAATGGTGATAAAAATCTCTCTATATATATTGGTTTTCTGTGGCTATTATAACCACAGACTTGATGGCTTAAACAATACAACTTTATTATTGCACAGTTCCCCAACATGGACTCATTGGGCTAACATCAAGGTGTGCCCCTACGGCAGGCTCTAAGGGAGAATCACTGCCTTGCCTACATTCCTTGGCTGGTGCTACCCTTCCTCCATCTTCCATGCTAGCAATGGCAGGTGATTCCTTCTTACACAGCATCACTCTAAACAATCTTTCATAATCCATCTGCTTCTGACTCACGCCTGCTTCCTCTTTCACTTTTAAGGGCTCTGTGATTATACTGGGCACACCTGGATACTCCGGGATAATCTCCCTATCTTAAAATCAACTGATTACCAGCCTTAATTCCACCTGCAACCTTAACTCTTCATTGGCCATTAACATAGAGATTCCAAGGATTAGGATATGGACATCTTTGAAGGCTGCCTTCTGCCTGACACACTCTCTGTATCCTTATTTCACAACTCTACCCTGTGTAAGACTCTCCGCAACCTAAGGAGTCCCTGTTTCAAAATAAAAATAAAATAGGGCTGGGGGCATAGCTCGGAGGTAGAATGTCCCTGGGTTCAATCCAGAGTACAACACACACACACACACACACACAGAAAGGGTGATGATTATTGAAGTTGAGTGTTGAATGCATAAAAACCCACTCATTTTTTAAATTTATTTATTTTATTAGTGCATTGCAATAATACATCTTGAAGGATTTCAGGGTGGTTGAAGTATACATGCACTCATCGGTCAATTAGTCCTCCCTAATTCCCACCTCCTTCCTCCCCCCTCCCTCCTTCCTGTTTTCAGCATAGTAGTTGACTTTGATATCTTTGTATATGTCCATCCTGTGCACCAGTTTGTTTCCCTCTCCTTCCCTCCCACCTCCCCCAATTAGTTTGCCTTCTTTGCTCATCTGAGGTTCTCTCTCTTTGTCTGGAGTCCCTCCTGTGCAGGGTCGTGGCTCATCCTCCCGTGACCTCAGTACTGGGGTACTCCAGGGCGGGACCGAGGGCTAGACCACCCCGCGTCTCCAGCACCAGGGGGTGGGGTTCTCTGGGGGCGGGGCCAAGGGCTTGCCCATCCCGTATTCCCAGCGCGGGGGGAGGGGGGGTCCTCCGGGGGTGGAGCCAAGGCCTCACTCACCCTGCGTCTCCAGCACAGGGCAGGGGGGGGATCTTGGGGGGGCAAAGGGTTTTGTTTTTTTTTTAATCACATCTTGAGCTGGGCATGGTGGTGCATGCTTGTAATCCCAGTACTTGGGAGGCTGAGAGAGGAAGATCTCAGGTTCATAGCCAGCCTCAGCTAGTTAATGAGGCCCTCCACAACTTAGTGAGACCCTGTAGCTCAGAGATCAAATGCCTCTGGGTTCAATCCCCAGTACCGCAAAAAAAATACATCTTACTGAGAACTCAAAGGGTCTTTTCCCTTTTTGTTTCTTTAGTATATAAGAGGGAAAAAATTATAGGAATAGTTGAAACTGCACACTAAAATGTCATTATTAAACAAACACACCAATTCAAAATGCAACTGACTTTTTCTTTCTTTCTTTCTTTCTTTCTTTCTTTCTTTCTTGCAGTACTGGGGATTGAACCTAGGGGCATTCTACCTCTGAACCACACCCCCAGGATCAGGGTACTAATCCTGAGACAGAGACAGTTCTAACCAAGCAATCCTCAATACATTACCAAAATAGAACCAGGCATGGTGGCACACACCTGTAATCCCAGAACTCGGGAGGCTGAGACAGGAGGATCGCAGGTTCGTGGCCAGCCTCAGCTACTTGTGAGACCCTTCACAAGTTAGTGAGACACTGTTTAAAAATAAGCTGTATGAAAATTTGGGGTACATAGTTGCTATGATTTGGATATGGTTTGTACCTCAGGGGTCCATATGTTGGAAGCTGGGTTGTCAGTGTGGAGATGGTATGGAACCTTTGACAGGTGGGGCAGAGTGGGAAGTTTTCAGATCATTGAGGTATGCCCTCAAAAGGGATTAAGGTATTTCTTGTGGGATCCCTTGGTTGTTATGGGTTTTTTTTTTTCGGTACCGGGGATTGAACGCAGAGGCGTTCTACCTCCGCGCTACGCCCCTGGCCCTATTTTTTATGCTTTGTTTTGAAACCGGGTCTCATGAAGTTGAGGAGGGCCTCACTAAGTAGAGAGAGAGAGAGAGAGAGAGAGAGACAGGGAGAGAGAGCGAGAGCTGAGGCTGGCCGCAAACCCCGATCTTCCGGTCTCCGCCTCCCAAAGTACTGGGATTACAAGCGTGCGCCACCACGCCCGGCTACCTCTAGCTTTTGAAAGTCATCTCTTCCAATAGATTTGTTTGGGAAAGAAGAGCAAACAATGACCCAAAAGGAAGACTGCCAGGTTTCAAAAGAACTGTGACTTAGTCTTGTCTCACTACCCACATTAAAATCTGTTCATTTCATTTTCTACAGAAGAGAATTTGCATTGCTAACCTTGAATAATACAGCATGCTAATTTAGATAAAACATCCCTAATTTAGATAAAACATCCATTCAGCCAGAGCCCTATAATTGGAAAACAACCATAAAAGCTATACAGGAACATATGCAGTTTTCCCAAATTTAAAGTTTTATTTGCAAAGCATCAACCCACTTTATGTAGGCGCTACACTTACAATGAATCACTGAATTCTCACTTCCCTTGCCCTGCTTATGTTCCCAGTCTTGTCTACCACCTTCTTCTTTTTTTCTTTTAGCCCCAGCTTCCTACACCTAGAGAAGGCAACAACCCAGTGTATCCTTGCATACCTAATTCCTACTTTTAAAAACTAAACGTGGGAGGCTGAGACAGGAGGATTACAGGTTTGCGGCCAGCCTCAGTAACTTAGTGAGGCCTGCCACAACTTAGACCGTTTCCAAATAAAAAATAAAATAGGACTGGGGGTGTAGCTCATAGGTAGAATGTCCTGAGTTCAATCCCAAGTACCACAACAAAACAAAAACTAAATAAGCCAGGTGTATTGGTGCATGCTCATAACCCCAGTACTTGAGAAGCTGAGACAGGAGGATCGCAGGTTCACCGCCAGCCTCAGCAACTTAGCGAGGCCCTCTGCAACCTAGTGAGACTTTGTTTCAAAATAAAATAGGGCTGGAGGTATAACTCAGAGGTAGAATGCCCCTGGGTTCCATCCCCAGTACCACAAAAAACAACAATAAAACCTAAATAGACATATATTTACAGGGAGATTTTCTCATTGTTTTACAAAATAAAGTAAAAGGCTATCATTTCTCTGCATTTCCTTTTCTTAGTTAAAATACTTATTCTTTTTTTTTTTGTGGCATTGGGAATTGAACCCAGGGGCATTCTACCTATGACCTACACCCCCAGTCTTATTTATTTAATTTGTGTGGTACCGGGTATTGAACCCAGGGGCATTCTACCTCTGAGCTACACCCTCAACCCTTTATATTTTTTTGTTTTGAAACAGAGTCTTGCTAGGTTGCTGAGTCTCACTACTTGCTGAAGCTGTCCTCAAACCTTCGATCTTCCTGTCTCAGCCTCCCAAGTACTGGGCTCTCAGCTCAATTATTCTTTTGAGTATCTAATATTCTGTGTTGCTTAATATGCTATCAGGTGGATATACCACAATTTAGTCAATCATTTTCTTACTGATGGGCATACAATTTGTTTCTATATTTTTGTCCCTACAATAAAAGTACTTGTATGCATGTTCTTTTTTTTTATTGGCAGGTGTGGGTACTGGGGATTGAATTTAGGGGCATCCTACCTCTGAGCTACATCCCTAGCTCCCTTTTTAAAATTATTTTTTGTTTTTGAAACAAGGTCTCTCTGGGTTGTTGAGAGTCTCATTAAATTGCTGAGATTGTCCTCAAACCGGTGATCCTTCTGTCTCAGTCTCCCAAGTACTCGATTACAGGCGTGTGCCACCATGCCCAGCTACTGTATGCATGTTCTCTGTACTGGTGCTTTTATTTCTAAGGACTAGCAGGCATAAGTTTACTGGGGAAAAGGAATTCATATGTTTAATTTTAACAGGTACTGCAAGATTGTGTTCCTCCTGGTCTGTATTAAATTCATAGTTCCAAATGTAATGTCTAAGCATGTTTGCTCCTGTAGTCACCCCTGTTGCCACCAGCCATAGAAGCTCTTATTCTTTCCAATTGTTTCATTTTGGTAATAAGTGGGTTGGGTTTTATTTCTAATTTTAAATTTATTTTTATTTTTTGTGGTACTGGGAGTTGAACCCAGGGTTAGTCTACCTCTGAGCCACACCCCCAGCCTCATTTTATTTTTTATTTTGAAATAGTTGCTGAGGGTCTCATTAAATTGCAGAGGCTGAGTCAGATGTGATGGTACACACCTGTAATCCCTGTAGAAGGATCGCAGGTTTGAGGACAGCCTCAGCAACTTAGTGAGACCCTGTTTCAAAAACAAACAAAAATAATAACAATTGCTGGGGTGTAGCTTGGAGGTAGAATGTCCCAGGTTCAATCCCCAGTATCTATCTATCTATCTCTTTCTCTCTTTCTCTCTCTCTCTCTCTCTCTCTCTCTCACACACACACACACACACACACACACATACACACACACACTTGCAGAGATTGGCCTCAAACCTGTGTTCTTCCTATCTCAGCCTCCACAAGGTAACAATTCAAATTAAGGATCAAAATTGTGCAAATGTCATTGGTTCCCCAAAACTCAATTCTGACCAATCATAAAAGAGCAGATAGGAAACCTCAGTAAGGTTTAAAAACACACTTCCCAAGAGCTTCAGTGGTCACTCTCTTTGCAGGACCCCCCCTCCATGTGGAGGGGGCTGCTTTGTCTTCTATCTTTCCCTGACTTAAAATAAACTTTCATATTTATAAACCCTTCATTAATCCTTGGAATTCATTCATTGAAATCCACTGGACAAGAACCCTATAAGAAGAAACACTCCTATTTCAGTCATGGTGCATGGGCTGGGAAAGATGGAAGGCCAATTCTAGGATTCTAGAGCTCTGTATGCTAACCCCTCTGGCAAGAAGAAAAAAAAAAAAAAACAAGAGTCTTCTTACACAAGCACCTATATGAATTTGCAGCAGAATATAGCTTTTTACTACAGGAACTATAGCTGTTTCATTTTTCGAGCTCATGAATTCTTACGCATTCACCTGGGTTTGCACGCATGTATTTTCTGTTCTGATTTATTTTTGTTTTGTCTAACTAGAGGCTTTCTGGGTCTCTATCTTTTTGGTTTTTTTTCCCTCTCCTGCTGTATTCACTCAACAGCTATTCAGGGGTTAATTCTCTGGTATCTTAAGAAAGGGGATGAACAGTGGTGGTGATTGCTGTGTTTGCATACCACGAAGAGACAAAGTGGCCACCTGAATCAATTTGATTCTCTATCACCTATTGTCATGGGTCAGCACAGTAACTCCATGGAGAGTCCTGAGGAGTTTCCTGGTTTGAGAAAGGGAAACTCACTTCAGGGCCTTTGGCATCCTTGGCTTCTGTGGCAAAAAGAATTTCAACATGAGCCAGTCAGAGACAAAGACAGAGGTTTAATTCAAGAAGAGTGGTGATACATGTTCAAGGGGAAACGTTGGGCCACCTTGAGAGTGTGAGAACAGCCCTGGATCTTTTTACAATCCTTTTCTTATAGGCACTGGAGAGGGGGTGGGGGTGGCTAGAGGCACATGGCGGGAAATGTCTCCTTCCTTTGAAGCTTCAGGCTGACAAAAGGTGAGTATTCCCTTTGAGATAGTGTTATGGTGGGAGTGGCGCTGTGAGCTCTTCCTTCAATTCAGATCAGATTGTCTGAAGAGAAGAATTAAAACTAACAGGCAGCTCGGTTGCTGCTTTAACAAAATTTTATTACAAAATCAGTAGAAAATAGAAAAAGAGAAGAGAAAAAGCAGTGTGCCTGGAAGACACGCTGGAGAGCCCGAAAGTGGAACTCTGCCCCTCCCTCAGACCCCGGACTTTAAATACAATTTCCACTTTGGTATGTTCTTATCAGTGTTACTAATGCAACGGACTAGTAACTTATTATTTCTTAGGCCTAACTTATTTCTTAGGCCGGTGGTGCCTTTTAGTCTGCTAAAGGTACTTACTAAGTATAAATGTCTATAATCTACTTTGGCCGGGCGTGGTGGCGCATGCTTGTAATCCCAGTACTTGGGAGGCAGAGACCAGAAGATCCTGGTTCGCGGCCAGCCTCAGCTACTTGGTGAGGCCCTCCGCAACTTCGTGAGACCTGGTTTCAAAATAAAGTATTAAAAATAATAGGGCTGGGGGTGTAGCTCGGAGGTAGAATGCCCCTGGGTTCAATCCCTGATACCGCAAAAAAAAAAAAAATCTACTTTGTTTTTACCCCTATTGTATTGGACTGTATTGGTTGTCTATCAACTATGGGCACTTTGATATAACACATGGAGTTTGCCTTTCTCATACTGAAGCTGAATCACAAAGAATGGGAGGGAAACAGAGGCACTAGCTGTAGCCAGTGTAGCTGTGTACTATGATCTTAGGGCTAAAGCCTTAACTGCCTCTATGGTGTTCTTAAGTGTCTACATGCTTCTAAGGCTAGAGGCTTCAATTGTCTTTACATTCTTACTATGGGCTAATCATTTAGAACAAAGGGACAGAAGAGGAGGGAGGGGGAGCTCTTGGAATGTAACAAACAGAGCTACAGCCTCTCCCTGCCTGAATGACAGCCTTTTACATTTTACTAGAAATTAATATCAGAGCAATTTTCCCAAACCAGCACAATGGGACTCTCCAGGAGTGGAGACGAGAGAGGCTGGGGCAGCCAGGGTGCAGGGCTTTTAACAAAAGGTGTAACTTTTTCTGGGATCCTCCTCCCAGGAAATCAAGGCAAACAGAGCTCTGACAAAGGTGAAGCTCTCTCTCTCTCTCTCTCTCTCTCTCTCTCTCACTCTCTTTGGATCTAATCACTTCAGGAATTTCAGATATGGAACTAGCCCATTATGATTTAAATTGTGGGCCTGGCTTTTTCCTAAGAGCAACAAGCCCTGTTAAAATGAAACTAAAGATTATGAAGTTTTTTATTTTCCTTTCCTTCCCAATTTGTCTCCTTTCTACCTAAAATTTTTATTTCTTCTATTCTACCTCACTATCACTGGCAGATTTCCCAAGCATGGCCAACAGTATAGGTTTTCCCCATGTATGTTTCATACAATAAAATCCATGACAGGATATGTTTTGCTTTCTGGAAGCTCTAGATCTGGCTTCACTCTAGGTAATAAATATCTGTAACTCTCTTGTCCCCTACCTGTTGATGTTCTTTGTTGTGTTACGTGTGTAAGATGTCTGTATATTATCCATATGGTACCAAAAATTGGCATATTAATAAATGAGCACTCATAAAAATTTAAAAAACATAAATCCAAATGCCTCTGAGTTCACATGACTTAAATAAATCTAAAAATGGAGTAAATTTAAAACTTTTTTCATGAGATTAAAGTAAAAATGTCCTTACAATTATTAACACATGCCTTTTTTTCCTAAGTAAATAGTCAATCAAGATTATGTTTACCTCTGTAGGATGTTTTCAAATACAATGTTCATTGCTTTTAAAGTTTTTTCTCTGGCAGAAAAAAATGTTTTAAGACACTAATGATGCTTATCATGTCTTGATTTTTCAGGGGTAATCTATAATTTAATTATTAAAGTAAATTGGGTAAACACAAAATGTCATTAATGCTTTAAAATGCTCTTGGCTTCTTAGGATCTAAAATAACATTTGGGTCTATTAAATAGGCTTCTAAATTGTTGATATGTATGAAAACAATATTATGAGATGGCTTTGTTTTTGGGTCTTTACTAAAAGACAACAGAGGTTGCTGGAATCAGGGTTCAGGTCAATGTGTAATTTTGTATACATTGCTTTGATGGAAACAACTATTCATTCTTTTACCCGAGCACCCTAAAAAGTTGGAGACAATGATCAGACCAATAAAACACTCCTTAACAATGTTTAGCAGATAGAGCTGCATGGAGATTTTCAAACCCTCTAGAAAAAGAGGCCAAATTTTATTGGTCCAGATGCTGATGCCAAGAGCTGGGTCATACATCCCGAATTTCATTCCCTTACTGGCCATTGTCCTGGAAAAAACTAAACACAGATAGACTAAGGATCCTTCCCTTTGGCAACAAAGGGAAGTCACAGGCAGGTAGCAATACGTGCTGCAGCTACCACTGGTATTTACATCCAGTGGTAAGAAATGGGTGCTAGCTCCAGGTCTCACTAGCCACCACGAACGCTTGTGTGGATGTTTGGCAGTTGTAAAAAAAATGCTAGCTCCACGTCTCTCTAGCACCCACCACAGATGTATATGTATGCATCTGGCGGTCATAACTGAGGTAGGATAGAAGAAATAGTAGGCAGAAAGGAGACATTGGGAAAAATATATACATTTAAAATTCTGAAAGTTCATAATCTAACTCCACCCTATAGGGTGTGTTCAGTCAGGCAGAAGCCTTAATGAGCCCACACCCTTAATCACAATGGTTCCTCTCCACACCTGAGATTCCTGAGAAACAAAGGGTCAATGAGGAGGACAAGGTCAGACACCAGCCAGCCACCACTCATCACTTTCCAGGGAAACCTGAAGGTTAAGAGGAAGTTCTGCCCTCCACTGTGTGACCCTATCTGCCCCCTCCTATAAAAGAACTGACAAGGCCACCAAACTCTCTCTCATTTGCTTGGACGGATGAATGTGCGCAGAGACTCGCTCTCCTTTTTGAGATGGCCCCCAACCTATATCCCCACCTTCCTTGAATTAATTAAACCTTTGCCTTTTTCTGATGGCATGTGTGGAATGAAATTCTTTTTCATCATGGAGGCCAAGGACCTACAGAATTAGCATGTCTCCCCATGACAATAGCTAGGTGTCAACTATACATCTCGCTGGTAAACATGGTTAAATCCAGTAGATGCATCCTGCCCATGGCCATGCATGGATGGGAATCAGGTTCAGGACCCAGATGGCGCACTTTGGGGCAATTGCGCAGTGAGAGAACTAAAAGGACACTTTTCTTTTCTCCTCTGTCTTTCAGATGGGAAACTCCCCATCTGCCAAGGCCCCTAGCACTCTCTAAGATGATATCTTACGAAACTGGGGATCCATTGACCCCCAGAAACTAAAGAAAAATGTCTAGCCTTTTTCCATGCCTGAGTTTGGTAGTATAGATTAAAAGACAGAAAGGATGGCCGCCAGAGGAAAGGTAAACAATGACGTTATCATGCAGCTGGATCTGTTTTTCAGGAGGAAAGTTAAGGTGTCATGGGGAAACAGCTAATTCTGAGGGGTCCTTGACTTCCATGATGAATAAGAATTTCAACACGTGCCATCAGAAAAAGGCAAAGGTTTTAATTAACTTAAGAAAGGTAGGGATACAGGTTGGGGGTCATCTAAGAAAGGTGGGGACACAGGTTGGGGGTCATCTAAGAAAGGTGGGGACACAGGTTGGGGGTCATCTAAGAAAGGTGGGGATACAGGTTGGGGGTCATCTAAGAAAGGGAGAGCGAGTCTCCCTGCCCGTATCCATCCATCCAGGCGAGCCAGAGATCAAGAGAGTGTCTGCGTGCTTTCGCAGTTCTTTTATAGGAGGGGGTAAGTAGGGTCACACAGTAGAGGGCAGGACTTCCTCTTAGTCCTCAGTTTCCCTGGCAACAGATGGGCAGTGGGGTCTGACCTTTGTCCTCCTCACCCATCCTACTTACATTAAGCATCTCAGGTGTGGAGAGGAGCCATTGTGATTAAGGGTGTGGACTCATTAAGGCTTCTGCCTGACTGAACACAACCTATAGGGTGGAGTTGGATTATGAACTTTCAAAATTTTAAATCTCTGTTTTCCCAATGTCTCCTTTCTGCCTACTATTTCTATCTCTTCTATTCTACCTCATCAAAGGGTCTAAAGTTTGTATTAAGGGGAAATCCAAAGCTATGCCAGCAAGGTAAATCAGATGTGATCTTTCTGGCCACACTGACAGAGAAATATTTGCCATACCACCAGAGCCCCCCAAAACAAAAGGAAACCCAAGAAGTAAAATGAGATATTTATAGGCATGAGGGGTTATTGTAATAAAGAAAGTTAAAAGAAAGAGGAAAATCCTTTTAGGTGAAAAAGGATTTTGTATGGCAAGATCTTTGTTCAAAATAACCGAGTTATCCCATGGGGAAAAGAAAGAAGAAAATAAAATCAGAATGTTAAGCAAGTCTCAGAGAGTTTGAGGAAGTTGCACATAATTTGTAAAGGGTAAAACTCATGAAAGAAATTTTGTATGTCATGAAGCTGGTTATAATTAAAATAAATTATTTAAAGGGTTTTCTAAAAGTCACATTAAATTCATGGATTCTATATTTAAAACACTTTGGGTTTGTTAAGATATTGATCTGCTGCTAAGATTTTACGAAAACAAGCCTAGAGAACAAAAAGTTTTACATTTTATTAAGATAATTTCCTGTGTCTCCTGCTGTATGTTGATAATAATGATTTAAATATTTGTGTTCCCAGAATGTACAGCACTTCTAAAATACAAAATGTAAAAAAGCACTTTGCTAAGGTAATGGTATCTAAACAAAACAAAATAATGAAAGCCTTTCCAGGTTTATATTTATATGTTCCTAATTGCTTCTTTATGCAGAGATATAAATGGGATTTGTTTCACTCCTGATAATTCTGCTTTGTGTTTTTTCCCTATAAAACTATATAACTGTTGATTGTTAACATTTAACAAAAGTACAACACCCAAACAGTGTTTTGAGATAATAGCTGTCATCTGCAAGACAGCTTAAAAGGACTGATAAAACTGACCTTCTGTGTGTTCAACAACTGAGACTTAGAAAACAGTCAGGAAGTAGCAAAAGTCATTGGTTCTCCAAAACCCACTTCTGACCCATCATAAAATAGCAGCTGGGAACCCTTTCAGAAAAATTACAAAAATAGGATAAAACACACATTTTGTCACACACTGGGTTCAATTCCCAGTATGACCAAAAAAAAAAAAAAAAGCCTACTTAAATAAATCTCGACTCCCCAGATATTAGTATTTTATCTTATTTGGTGTCTTATCCTCTCTCCATGTAGTTTTTCTGAACAATTTAAGTTTAGATACAAATATAATGCCACTTTACTACAATATATTATTGGGATGCTCTGGCAGACGCTTGCTTGCTCCGTAGTCCCACGACAGAAGGTTGTTGCTTTAAGCAGCTCCCTAATAACTATTCCGTGGTTCCTGCCACGGAAGGTCGCTGTACCAGATAGCTTCCTGAAGATTGTTCTGTGGTTTCTGCCACAGAAGGTTGCTGCACCAGGCAGCTTCCTGATCAATAGTCTTCTCACATGATACCGACATGAAGTCTGATATAATAATTTGGAAAGAATTTAATAATTGGGGGGATCATGGAGGAGATACAAGATGAAAAATTCTCCTGCCTTATGTAGTCAAGGCCTTTCTTATATAGAGGTTCAAACAAAGCAAATGGGAAGAAGATCACAAGTTAAGACCAGGGAGTGGCAAGGTAAACGTTTCAGGGAGAATATTGCAGAGGGCCTTACTAAGTAACTGAGGCTGGCCGCGAACCTGCAATCCTCCTGTCTCAGCCTCCCAAGTACTGGGATTACAAGTGTGCATCACCACACTTGGCTTGTGTGTTTCTTAAAAACATAAACATTTTACTTAATAACCATAGTGCAATTATAAAAATCAATTAACATCAATGTAATATTATTAACTATTCCATGGACCTTATTCAAATTTCACTAATTATCCCACTAATTTTTTCTTTTGTTCGTGTTACTGTTTGTTTTTGTGGCACTCAGGATTGAACCCTGGGGCACTGTACCACGTGAGATACATCCCCAGCCCTTTTTAGTTTTTATTTACAATTCTCTTGCCTCAGCTTTCAGAGTCCCTGGGATTACAGGTATAAGCCACCACATGCTATAATGTCTTTTATAGCAAGATAAAACTTTTTTTTTCTGGCTTGGGATCCAATCCAAGATCTACATTGCATTTAGTTGTTATGTCTCTTTAGTGTCCTTTAATCTGGAATAGTTCCTTGAGTTTTCTTTTTCTATAGATAACTTCAAAAATCACAAATAATTATACACACACACACACACACACACACACACATAAGGAGAGAGAAAGTGCGAGAGCGAGGAAGCGAGGTACTCTTGGGTTATTTTTTTATCTTTCATTTAATATAACCTGAACATTTTCCATTTCAGTTCATATCCAGCTATCTCATTCATTTTATTGGCTCCCCAGTATACTGTTACCAGTCAGGATGATCTAAGTTACGTTGTGATAACAAACACCACCGAAATCTGACTTAACACAAAAAAGGCTATTTATTTTTCTTTTTTGTGGTACTGGGGACTGAACCCAGGGGCATTCTACTTCCAGGCTACACCCCAGCCCTATTTTTTATTTTTTATTTTGAAACAGGGTCTCACTAAGTTGCAGAGGGCCTCACTAAATAGCTGAGGCTGGCCGTGAACCCAGATCCTCCGGTCTCAGCCTCCCAAGTACTGGGATTATAAGCGTGCGCCACCACACCCAGCTTCAAAAGAGCCTATTTCTTATGTATGAGTAATCTGCTGTCCTCCCTGTGACAGCTCAGCAGCAAGGCTGCTTCCCTCTCATGACCCTCCAACCCTGCATGTGCTTCTATAATTGCTGCAGCAGAAGAGAGCATTGAGAATCTCCATGGGCTCTTAAAATGCTTCTCAAATTTCAGGAGCCAAAGCAAATCACACCAGCATGCCAAACCTCTAAGGTAAAGGGGTGTGTATAATTTTTCTGTGTATTCGGGAGAAGGGATCAAAAACTACTGATGAGCGCAAGAAATGTCTACTACATATATTATTTAGTGAGTAAACCATAATTTATTGAAGTAGTCCTTTTGTGGGTTATTTTTGGTGGTATCGGGGATTGAACCCAGTGGCTCACGGGGATCCACTGAGCTATACCCTCACCCCCCTTTTTTTTTTTGCAGAACTGGGGATTGAACCCAAGGGCATTATACCTCTGAGCTACACTCCCAGCCCTATTTTTTATTCTTTATTTTGATGCAGGGTCTCACTAAGTTGTAGAGGGCCTCACTAAGTAGCTGAGGCTGGCCACGAACCTGCGATCCTCCTGTCTCAGCCTCCCAAGTACTGGGATTACAAGCATGCACCACCACGCCTGGCTCACCCTCACCCTTTTTATTTCATTCATTCACTCATTCATTCAAAATGAGATCTTTCTATATTGTTTAGGCTGGCCTCCAACTCTTGGGCTCAAGCCATTTGCCCACTTAGCCTTCGGAGAAACTGGTACTGCAGGCATAAGCCAAGAGCAAGTAGTCCCATATTGATGGACATTTATTTTTATTTATTTATTTATTTATTTATTTTTATTTATTTATTTTTTTTGCGGTACCGGGGATTGAACCCAGGGGCGTTCTACCTCCGTGCTACACCCCCGGCTCTATTTTTTTATACTTTATTTTGAAACCGGGTCTCACGAAGTTGCGGAGGGCCTCACTAAGTAGAGAGAAAGAGAGAGAGAGAGAGAGAGAGAGAGAGAGCTGAGGCTCACCCCGAACCCGGATCCTCCAGTCGGTCTCCACCTCCCAAAGTACTGGGATTACAAGCGTGTGCTACCACACCAGGCTTGATAGACATGTAGATTGCTTCCAGTTTGTTGGTTTTCCAGAGACCTTTATATGTTTATTTTTTGCACACTTGTGTGAAAATTCTAAGAAGGGATTGTGAAAGCAAACGGAACGTGTATGTAAAGTTTAGTAGATAATGACTGACATTTCGGGCTATGCACAAGATGAAGGAAGCCAGGCAACAAAGACAAGACACAGACACACACACACACCAAAAAAAAAAAAAAAAAGGAAGAAAGAGATGAGAGGGGCAGAGAGAGTAGATTTCAAGTCTGACTTTCTAATCCGCAGGCCCCCTGGGTCCTGTCTGACCTCTACTACGCCTCAGTCTGTGCTGAGTAAGCTCTTGCTTCTCCTTTTGCACATTTGAGTGGGTTTCTGTCCTTGCCTTAAGTTATGCCAGACTCTGATGGGACAGAGAGATAGCATGATCCTTACTTTCAGTTTGGTTTCCCACCAAAACGAGTAAAAAAATTGGAACACAGAGGCACCTGAGTACTGAGTTATGCAACTCCAGAGTTCCCCACTGGCCAATGTTTTAAAAGTTGAGCTGCTTTAAGTCCAGTGCCAATGTTGATGGAAGCATATCTCCCTCAGCTCGGAACAAGAACACAGCCGAGGAAAGTCTTCCTTTTAAATTCCATCTCTGCACCAGAATAAATTCTTCCCATTTTAGAAATCCCAGCTCAGATTTCACTTCATGAAGCCTTACCAACTGCTCCCAGAGTCAACCCTGGTCTCCAGCTTGTCTAAATTCTTATAACATGTGATAAGCAAGTTATGCTATACTTGGATTTATTATTCTCTGTTTGTCTTATCTGTAGAATTAGATTTTAAGTTCTTTGAGAGGAGGAAAAATATTTCCCATTCATTTTGAATATCCTAGAGTAGCTTGCAGAGATGGCATTTAATAAAGGTGTAACTGTTGACCGATTAAATCTACTTAAGTTATGCAAACCTGAGTTAACGTGAGTGTCTTTATTTTTTTTTATTTATTTTTTTTGCGGTACTGGGGAGTGAACGCAGGAGTGTTCTACCTCCGCGCTACGCCCCCGGCCCTATTTTTTATACTTTATTTTGAAACCGGGTCTCATGAAGTTGCGGAGGGCCTCACTAAGTAGAGAGAGAGAGAGACAGAGAGAGGCAGAGAGAGAGAGAGAGAGAGCTGAGGCTGGCCATGAACCCGGATCCTCCGGTCTCCGCCTCCCAAAGTACTGGGATTACAAGCGTGCACCACCACGCCCGGCGTTGTGAGTGTCTTTATGAATGACAAATAATATGAAGGACAACACAGCAAAATCAACATGTGATTCCCACTTGCCAGATTTCCTAAGGCATACAGATTACTGCCTCATTGATAGAACTGCAGCGGCAGTTCTGAGCACCAACAGCAGATGCCTATCTGTGCCCTTCTAATGATCTTCTTAGACTTGAATAAAATTTGGACTTAGTAAGCCTACTTATTCTGTTTACAGAACGTGGGACTCACTCTATAATTACTCACTCTACAAACCTATATTATTTTATTTTGCAGTACTGGGGATTGAACCCAGGGACATTATACCTCTGAGCTACATCCCCAGCCCTGTTTTTTATTCCTTATTTTGACACAGGGTCTTACTAAGTTACGGAGGGCCTCACTAAGTTGCTGAGGCTGGCCGCGAACCTGCGATCCTCCTGTCTCAGCCTCCCAAGTACTGAGATTACAAACGTGCGTCACCATACCCAGCTTACAAACTTATATTATTTTTAAAACTAAAAATTTGGCCAGGCATCGCTGGTATATGCCTGTAATCCCAGTACTTGGGAGGCTGAGACAGGAGGATCGCAGGGTTGAGGAGTGCTTCAGCAAATAGTGAGACTCTCATCAACCTAGCGAGACCCTATTTCAAAATAAAAATAAAATGGGGCTGAGGGTATACCTTGGAGGTAGAATGCCCCTGGGTTCAATCCTCAGTAACACACACACACACACACAGACACACACACACACACACACACACAGCCTAAACCTTTGGAAATTTATTTGTAAGCCTTTCTTCATCAATCATTCTATAAATACCATTGTTTTTAATATTTTATTGCATTAGTATGTATTTATAAATAACATTGTGTGTGCTTTTAGATTTTGCGGTTTTCTTTTTTTCTTGTGGTACTGGGGATGGAACCCAGGGGCTTTTTGCCTCTGAGCTACACCCCCAGCCCTATTTTATTTATTTATTTATTTATTTATTTATTTATATCTTTTCCCAACTCGGGTTCATGTGTACAAACAGCACAGGAAGACACCAGCCCCCTGCAGACGGCAGTCGAGGGTCTCAACAGCCCTTTTGTCCTCACATTTGCAGACAGAGGTCTTTACTGTGCTGCCTTCACTGGGGCCTGCATACCTTCGGGAGCTGCAAGCGAAATCAGAGCTGTGGCCTGGGCCTTGGTTTGGCCTTGACCTATGGCCAGCGGAGCCTGCGGCCCTTGGCGATGTGGGCATGAATCCGCTTCCTGACTCGGGTGGGCCATGAGGGCAAGTGGATTAAGCTTGTGGCTGCCGCCCCCTGGGATCTTGGGCTGAGCCTCCTTGGGCCTCACGCTGCTGGCCTGCATCTTCTTCAGGCCTCTCTTGTTATGCTTCTTGGCAAAACGCATGTTCCTCAGGAACTTGGGGTCTTCCCCCTTAAGAGATTCATATCTTTGCGATCGGCATTTTTTCTTTTTCTTTTTTTTTTTTTTTCAGTACTGGGGATTGAACCCAGGGGCATTCTACCTCCGCGCTACACCCCCGGCCCTATTTTTTATACTTTATTTTGAAACCGGGTCTCACAAAGTTGTGGAGGGCCTCACTAGGTAGAGAGAGAGAGAGAGAGAGAGAGAGAGAGAGCTGAGGCTGGCAGCGAACCCGGATCCTCCGGTCTCTGCCTCCCAAAGTACTAAGATTACAAGCATGCGCCACCATGCCCGGCTCGATCGGGGTTTCTTGATGCCATTTCTGTGTCATTTTGGGGACTGGTTGTGAATGGTGTGGTTCTTGGATTTGGCCATGTCTGCACCATAACTGGGAGAGGAAGTTTTTTTAAAAAAAAAAAAAAAACAGTATCTCACTAAGTTGCTGAGGCTGGCCTTGAACCTGTGATCCTCCTGTCTCAGCCTCCCAAGTATTGGAATTATAGACATGCCCCACCACGCCTGGCTAGATTTTAAATGTTATCATACTTGACTTGTCACTTTGCAATCTTCCTTTTTTCTCGTCCCAATATGCATTTGTAATTTATTCCATTTATACTGTATTCTAGATCATTTATTTTAATGGCTACCTAAAACTTAATTATCGCAAATCCATTTTCCTATCAATGCACATTAACCTTCTTCCCAGGATGTGTGTGTGTGTGTGTGTGTGTGTGTGTGTGTGTGTGTTGCTGGGGATTGAACACAGGGGCATTCTACCTCCGAGCTACACCTCCAGCACTATTTTATTCTTTTATTTTGAAATAGAGTCTCACTAAGTCCCAGGAGGCCTCACTAAGTAGCTGAAGCTGGCCACGAACCTGCCATCCTCCTGTCTCAGCCTCCCAAGTACTGGGATTACAAGCATGTGCCACCACACAGGGCTTTTCCCAGGATTTAAAAAAAATGCTACAAGGAATGTTCTTGTTCTTATCTATTACGCACATATGCAAGAGTTTCCTTATGATATATCCAATAAATAGGATTGCTGGGTATTCACATCTTCAACTTTGATAATGCCAAATAGCTCTCTAAGTGGTTGTAATAATTTAGACTCACACCAGTAATTCATAAGCGTTCTCATTTCTCCCATATCCTTGTTTGATTGTTTTATTTTGTTTGCTTTTGTAGTTCTGGGGATTGAACCCAGGGCCTCCAGCCTGCTATGTAAGCACTCTACCACTGAGGTCTCAAACTTGTGATTCTCCTGCCTCAGCCTCCCCGGTAGCTGGAATTACAGGCCTGTGCCGCCACGCCTGGCTTGATTAATATTAATACAGCCTGTCACACTGCAGAAGCTTCAGCCACCCAGACTCTGCTCTACCCAGTGTGTGGCTTAAGGGGATCAGTAAGCCGGGCGTGGTGGCGCACGCTTGTAATCCCAGTACTTGGGAGGCTGAGACCAGAGGATCCAGGTTCGCGGCCAGCTTCAGCTACAGAGTGAGGCCCTCCGCAACTTAGTGAGACCCTGTTTCAAAATAAAGGATAAAAAATAGGGCTGGGGGTGTATCTTGGAGGTAGAATGCCTCTGGGTTCAATCCCTGGTACTACAAAAAAAAAAAATTAAGGGGATCAGTAGCTTATCATGCATCAGATGGGAAGCTCTGCTCTGTTAGTTTTATATCAATGCAATCAGGTGTACTAATTTTATTTCTTTTTGCCAGCTTCATCTATTAAAGAAATGTTAAGATCTTCCCACTTGCTTAAAATGTGGTTCATCATCCTAATTCTCTTATTTTTCCCTTTATTTATTTTTAAATTATGGTTCCTAGCCAGGCGTGGTGGGGCATCACTGTAATACCAGCACTTGGGAGGCTGAGACAGGAGGATCACAGGTTCGAGGCCAGCCTCTGTAACTTAGTGACACCCTCAGCAACTTAGTGAGACCCGTTTTCAAAATAAAAAGTGAAAAGGGCTAGGGGGTATAGCTCAGAGATAGAATGCCCCTAGGTTCAATCCTCAGTACCAAAAAGATAAAATAAAATGAAATCATGGTTCTTAATTGCTATCTCTTCTAGTAAATTATTCTTCTCATCATGAAAAAATATTATTTTTACCTAGGCACAGTGGTACATGCCTGTAATCCCAGTACTTGGGAGGCTGAGACAGAAGGATCACAGGTTTGATACCAGTGGACAGTAACTTAGTGAGACTCTGTTTGAAAATAAAAAATTAAAAGGAATAGAGGTGTAACTCAGAGGTAGAGCACCCCTGGGTTCAACCCTCAGTACCATGCACACAAAAAAATTTTTACTTTTTAAGCCAGGTGTGGTGGCACATGCCTGTAATCCTAGCATTTAGGAGGCTGACACAGGAGGATCCTAAATTCAAGGCCAGCCTCCGCAACTTAGTGAGACTCTGTTTCAAAATAAAAAATAAAAAAGGCTGGGTGTTTAACTCAGAGGTAGAATGGCCCTGGGTTCACCCCCAGTACCAACAAAAAATTTTTACTTTTTAGCCCAAATGATACTTCTTATTTTAAATTCCATTTGTTCACTATTAAATTTATTAAATGCTATTAACATTTCTGCACAGTCTTTCTTTTCATTTGTGTTTGATTTTATATATTTCCTTATTTTTATTTTCAAGTTTCTGGATGGTTTTCTATATGCCTCTTGAGCTATAGGTTTCTGGTGGTGCTGTGGATCAAACCCAGCACCTCACACGTGTAGCCAAGCTCGCTACCACTGAAATATACAACCCTGGCCCCTGATTTACAGTTTTATTTGATACTTGCTACAAATGAAATGGTTGGTTTTGATCTTTTAGTAAATGAGTTCTATTCAATTATCTTCTATATAGTGATCCTGGTATATTTGGATTTATTTCTACCATTTAATTTAGGTCTTCTCTTAACTATCTTTTTTTCCCTTTTTATCCATTTTCTGTCTTCAAAGATGATGAAGTTTTTCATATTCTTTTTTTCCCCATATTTGTTGAATTTGAAGCTATACATTTTGAAATAGGGTCTTGCTAAGTTGTGGAGGCTGACCTTGAACTTGTGATTCTCCTGTCTCAGCATCCCAAGTACAGGGATGACAGGTATGTGCCACTGTGCCCAGCTATATTTCTGTTTTTTTAGCATGCATATTTATCTCTACATTTTTCCAACAAAGTCTCAAATTATGCAATGTTTTTCCTGTCTCATGTTTAAACATGCTTAATTACCCCTAAGCACATATTATTATTTTTAATAATTAATAGTTTGTGTTAGCTTTGGGGTCACTGCGACCAAAATACCTGAGGAGAACAACTTAGAGGAGGAAAGGTTTATTTTGGCTCATGTTTCAGAGGTTTCAATCCATGGTCAACTGGATCCAAGGCAGAAGCATCATGGCGGTGGGGTGTGGTGAGGGAGAGCTGCTCGGCTCATGGCAGCCAGGAAGTAGAGAGAAAGAGACAGGAAGTGGCCAGGGACACATGTGATCCTTAAGGCCACGCCCCTAGTAACCCAGCCCCTCCAGAATGCACCATCTCTGAACCTTGCTGAATCGGTGACCAGGCTTACAACACACAAACTTTTTTTTTGGGAGGGGGGAGGACATTTGAGAGCCAACCATAACATAGTTAATTATATATATGCCAATTTATCAATTTCTGTATTCATCGTTTTTTTGTGTGTGTGGTACTTGGGATCGAACCCAGGGGCATTCTACCTCCAAGCTACACCCCCAGCCCTATTTTATTTTTATTTTTGAAACAGGGTCTTGCTCAGTTGGTAAGAGTCTCACTACTTGCTGAGGCTGTCCTCAAACCTGTGATCCTCCTATCTCAGCCTCCCAAGTACTGGGATTACAAACGTGTGCCACCATGCCCGGCTCTCATCATTTTTTTCTTGCATTTAATTTCTTCCCCCTGAGTTTACTGTTCTTTTAAGAGAAGTAGATTTTTAAATAGATCTTTTACTGTAGGTCTATGGTAAGTTCTCTTATTTTTGTACTTTTATTTTGTATATATCTAAAAATATATTTTCTTCTTTTTTGTGTGTGGTGCTGGGGATTGAACCCAGAAGCATTCTACGTCCGAACTACACTATCAGCCCTATTTTATTTTTTATTTAAAAACAGGGTCTTGCTAAGTTGCTGATGGCCTCACTTAGTTGCTGAGGCTGGATTCAAACCTGCGATCTCCTGTCTTTGCCTCCCAACTACTGTTTGGAGGTAGAGCTGTGGTGGAGGAGAGTTGCTCAGCTCATGATTACAGGTGTGCGCCTCCACTCCTGGCTTTAAAAATGCATTTTCAAGCCGGGTGTGGTAGTGCACGCTTGTAATCCCAGTACTTGGGAGGTGGAGACCAGAGGATCTGGGTTCACGGCCAGCGTCAGCTACTTAGTGAGGCCCTCCGCAACTTCGTGAGACCTGGTTTCAAAATAAAGGATAAAAAATAGGACTGGGGGTGGAGCTCAGAGGTAGAATGCCCCTGGGTTCAATCCCCGGTACCATAAAAAAAATGCATTTTCATCAAGCACTTATTCTGCCTTTCCTGTACAAAGTATACAAATTGAAGTCAACTAGAAGTTTCTTATTATGGAGGTATTATATTTACTAACTAAAGAAGGAATGATTTAAATTTAAATATCACCATTTTGCTGTTTCTAATGAATCAATGGACCATAAGCTGCCAACATCATACAGAAAGAGACAATAAGATATTACATGCTTCCTATATGCCACATACAAAGGAGGATTTTTCTAAAATTGTACTGAATCTGACTAACCCCATAATCCCATTCTCAATTTATAGAAAACACAGGAGACAGAAGAACAGGGTAACTTGCATGGAATATAATCAGCAAAATCTAGATGTGAGAAACTCTATAAGACAAACCAAACAACCCAATTTTTTTTCAGAACTAAGTTGTTTAAGAAAAGGTAGGGCAAGAAGGAAATTAAAGGGCAGATGAGAAGAGATGTATATGTTTTATCAGGGCATGGTGGCACATGTCTGTAATCCTGGTACTTGGGAGGCTGAGACAGGAGAATCACAGGTTCAAGGCCAGCTTCAGCAACTTAGTGAGGCCCTCTACAACTTAGTGAAGCCCTGTTTCAAAATAAAAAAAATAATATTGGCCTGGGAGTGTAGCGCAGAGGTAGAATACCCTTGGGTTCAATTCTCAGTACTACCAAAAAAAAAAAAAAGTCATATATGTTTTAAAAGGCAAATTACAGCCAGGCATGGTGGCGCACGCTTGTAATCCCAGTACTTGGGAGGCAGAGACCTGAGGATCTGGGTTCGCGGCCAGCCTCAGCTACTTAGTGAGGCCCTCCGCAACTTAGTGAGACCCGGTTTCAAAATAAAGGATAAAAATTAGGGCCAGGGGTGTAGCTCGGAGGTAGAACGCCCCTGGGTTCAATCCCCAGTACCGGAAAAAAAAAAGGCAAATTACATAGAGGAGAGAGATATTCACAAAGGCATAAGGAACACCCACATCTCCAGGCCCAGAATTGAAGTAAAATCTTAACACTATAGCTGCAAATTCGTGACCGCATGTAGATATAAGGTATGTTTTCTTGGAGCTTTCCTCTTTATTTATTCAAGGTCTGGAGACTGCCCCAGACTTGGTCATGCTAGCTCCAACTTTGCCTTAATGACTGTTCCCTATTTCTACACAAATACCCTTGAGCAATGTGACACTCTATGAGTACATTTCAGAGAGTTTCGGTTCCGAGCTCTTGGTGAAGCCCTCTTCTCGGGCGTGGTGCTATTTCCCCCCCCCCCCTCTTTCTCTTTCTGTCTGCTTGTAATAAAAATTAGCTTAAGCATTGCAAAAATTTAAAAAAAGAGTACATTTCAGACTCTTTTCTAAAAGAAGGTTTTATAAAAGAAATCAGGGTGCTAGTCGAAGAGCACTTGTTCCCAGAGAAGGAAAGGACACCGAAAAGCTGTGAAGATTCTAAGCAAACACCCCAATACAGCCAGGACTGGCATCCTGCAGGGTAACGAAATGGATGCCAGAGAATGCAGAAGGTCTCTTGGAGAGGCCTCCTCCCTCTGTGTACCTTTGAAGGAAACTTCTGGTTTGGGGCTTGAAATATTGTAATAATTAATTATAATGTGCTTTGCTTTCTTGAATAGCTTTCACATTTACTGCCTTGCTTAGCCTCCACATCTACCTCCCTGAAAGGTAGGGATTTTTGTCCTCATGTAAGGCCTGAAGAAACTGTGCAGCTGAGAGGTAAAATAATTGACAATAATTGGGGCAAAGTCGGCTGGACACCCACAGGCCTTACCATGACCTCCTGCTCAGCTGCTACTTGCAAAAACTGGTTATTAACTAAGAGTTGTTGCTAAAAATAATTCCCACTGCCTTTCCTCCAACTCTGAACATTAAAGTAGACTAAAAACAAAAACCACAGTGATTACATGACAGTAGTCCTCAGGAGCCTGATCCCACATCTGGGCCAGAAGTTTTACAAAAATGAGTTTGTAAACAAGCTATAGAAAAGGCCAAATAGATTTGGCTGTAAATTAAGACAGCCCAAAGCCCACCAGGATATTAGACGGGGGGTATTCTTATAGTGGTAAAAAGGAAAATAAAATGGAATTCTTTCCAAAGGCCCTAGGCTTGCCTGCAAAGAAAACCACCAAGCTGTTTTGAAAGTAAAAGATAAAGCCACTTTTGTTATTTCCCTGAAAGAAGTGGAGAGTGATGTTGATAAATGCTATTTTATGTGTAGATAAAAAGCAAAACCAGGCCACACAGTAGCAGGGGCAAAAATGATCATTGATGAAAGGAGCAGGAGAGATCAAGCCAAAGGTCTGACAGCCAGCGGACTGTGGGAGAGAAAAGGCCCCCGTCCTAGCTCAAAATAGTTTAATAAAAGGATCTGTGCTTTCTTGTACTTGGACTTTCAGAGACTCAGAAAATTATGCTGTCTAATATAACAGCATATTTGGACTTAAAATTGTGGGAGAAGAAATACCCGAATATAGGTATTCAAATTTACATTAAATGTAAAAATTAAGTATATGACCTCTGGAGACTGTTCTTACTCCACTGAGCTCAGTAGACTCAAAGATCTTGAAGAATTAGAGACCTATTTGTTAATACAAAATCACAAATTCAGAGCTAGGCGCTGTGGCACACACCTCTAATCCCAGTGCTTGAGAGACTGAGAGAGGAGAACACAAGTTCTAGGCCAGCCTCAGCAACTTAGTGAGACTCTGTTTCAAAATAAAAGCTGGGCATGGTGATGCACGCCTGTACCCGTACTTGGGAGGCTGAGACAGGAGGATCGCAGCCAGATTCAGCTACTTAGTGAGGCTCTCAGCAAGTTAGTGAGACCCTGTTTCAAAATAAAGAATAAAATAGGGGTGGGGGTGTAGCTTGGAGATGGAATGTCCCTGGGTTCAACCCCCAGTACCACCAAAAATAAATAAATAAATAAATAAATAAATAAATAAATAAATAAAAAGGGCTGGTGGTGTAGCTGGGGTAGAATGCCCCTGGGTTCAATCCCCAGTAGCAAAAAACAATCAAACTAACAAAAAAACTTACAAATTCAGGAGAGATTCAGTCCTGGTTTGAATTACTGTGGTTCTTTTAAGGCATAAACCATGAAAAGTCTAGCTGAACTGTGAGCTTCACACTGTTCTAGGAAACAGTATTATTGCCCTTTTGGAACTGGTTAAATGTGTTTTTTCCTGAGCATTATTTAATATATCAAATCCAGAAGTTTTATTATAAAGATCTAGATTTTTTTGTGAAGAGGAGATAGTCTGTTTTGACTCTTTGAACTTTATTCTCTTTTGACATAAAACTATAGAACACTCAGATCATCTATGTCATGTTAGTATTCCTACAAGAGAAAACAGGTAAAACAGTATGTAGAAACCAGTACCAGTAAATCATATTGCAAGCATCAGATGTGTTTAAGTTATTAGTTCATAACCTCTAATTGTTAAATGTGATTGACTTAAATGTTAAGATCCCACATTTTAAGATAGTCTTCTACAATACAAATCCATATATCCAGATTTACTGTAGACTCCACTAATCAGAGAAGTAGAATGTGCAAGAGTCAAAGAATAAGTAATATTATGAATGTATATTAGTCAAATTACCTAATTAAAGCCATAATCTGTTAATACAGCTATGGATTTATTTTAAAAATGTGATCAATTATATTACTAATAGTGTAGTTGTGTTTTTCAAGGTTGGTAAAGCTATTAAAGTTCTTCACTTTCATAGAGTCCAGATTGAGCTGCCAAACGCTGAAACTCTCCTTCTGGGTTAAAAGCTTGTTTCACATCCAAACCTTTCCCATTAAGTGCTAAGTATTTGCTGAACGTTGGTCGAACACGCAACTGCTTAGGAGCTGGAAGAGTTTGGTTTGGACGGGCTGAAATAGACCAAGTAAAAATTAGTTCAGAAAATCTGTTCTAAATAAGTCATCTGTATTTGGTATTCATAATCAGACAGGAAAAGAAAGAAAAACTGGCTATGGAGAAAGTCTCTCAAGTTTTACACTATGCTGAGATTTGCATTTCTTATTAAATCTTACTGGTTAAGTCCTTTAAAACACTTGGGTCGACAGTGTGACATACCTGTGACGTCTAATCTTGTGTTACATGTGGTCACTCCAGCTTCATTAACTGCAGATACAGTGTACCATCCAGCATCTTTCTTGTTCACATCTTTTATCAGTAAAGTAACTCTCCCAGCATTATCGTGATATAAACTAAAAAGAAACAAACGAAAAATTAAAGCACAGGAATTATTTTTTGTGTGTGGAAGTTTAAGTGACATCTCTGACCTACAGTCAGACTAATAAGAAAAACAAGGAGCTGAAAATTCCAAGGCTGTATCTCATCATTACCAAATAGCTATTCCCTTTCTCTCCCTCCCTCCGTCCCTCCCTCCCCTTCCTTTCTTTCTTTCCCCCAAGCCCTTTTTATTTTTTATTTTGAAGCAGGATCTTGCTAAGTTGTTGAGAATCTCGCTAAATTGCTGGGGCTGGCCTTGAACCTGCGATCCTCCTGTCTCAGCCTCCCAAGTACTGGAATCAGAGGCCTGTACCACCATGCCCAGTAAGTTTTGGTTTTCTTGAATTTAACATCCCACCTGGAAGTGTAGTTCAGTGAGACAGCTCTCGCTTAGTAAGTACAAGGCTCTAGACCCAATACCCAGCACCATAGAAAACCATCCCCGCTTAATCTTGTTTATGTCATTTAATTCCTTCAGCCATCTTTCTTCATTATTAGCAGGCTACTTTAATCTTAAATTTCTGACTTCGTGTTTAAGCTGACTTCATGAGGTTTTAAATATTTTTATATATTTAAAAAAACTAGACAAATTGAGATTATAATTACATGCCGTTTATAATGCAAGTTGAAGTATAACTGGACTCATCCGAATTGCCCATAGGTGAGTCTAGAAACACTTCTCCTACCTTATCCGGTCAGTGTTGAATTGTACCATTTCATTATTCCTCTTCCAGAAAAGCTTTGGTGGAGGTATAGCGGAGATCTGGCATTCTAGTTTCACTGATTCTCCCTCAAAAACTTTTTTGCTCTGTGGTTTGTAGATAAACATTGGTGCTCTTTTATGTTCTTTTGCTACATATTAATAAAAAGTTAAGTATTTAGAATATAAAAATGATATTAAGTCAAACTGAAATATTATGAAATGTGTATGTTGGCATTAAAGTTTTAAAAAGCAACAACAGGATTGCAAACTTTGTTAGTTTTAGTTAAAATACTGCAATATACATTATTATTTTATGATATTCTGAGTTCTTAAACTGTAATATAACAATTCCTTGACTTTATAATCATGTTTTATGCAAATAATTTAAGTCATCTCATCGATAGGGATGAGTATGAGGAGAGTTTCAGACAACTTGGGTTCCAATTCTCTTTTGGGGGGATGTAGTCTGGCATGCACAAGGTTATGAGTTTGATCCCCAACACTGCAATAAACTAACTTCCCTATTGGCCCCACAGCCATGTCAAATTGGAAAAATGTTGTTTAGTTCCTCTGAGCCTCAGAAACTGTGAAAAACAGACAGAAAAGCCAAGGTAGTTAGTGACTGCTGTGTTTACCACCCAAAATAATTATGATGCATAATCAAAGTAATGAATGAAGCGCTACTTCATAAACTGAAAAGTAATATACCAATAGCAGTAAAAAATATGATTACTTCAACTGCCTGAGGGAAAGGAGAAATGATGGTACAATACTCTAATTCTGGCTTTTCTAAAGGAGAAATGAGAAGACTAGACAGATGCCAGCTAAGGTCTTTTTGAGCTCTACTATAATATTTCTGAAGCCTTTGGCATAAATAGGATTTTCCTAAAGCTTAATCACTTGAATTGTATGTGTGTGTTATTCCCAGCCCACTAGTTTTTTTCTTAGATTGAGGCCTCTCAGTATATCATAGAATAATCTTAAAGATTTTTCATTAAATTGAGGTGGAATACGAACTCAAGAAAATTGTCTGTTCTTTAACCTGATCAATCTGTTTATAAAATAAGCAGTGAATTATAGCAAAATATCTCTTATGAGATAATACTATGGTTTAAACCATTACAAATGTGGTATATTTAAAGTACTTAGATTATAAAGTTGTTTTTTTTTTTGCGGTACTGGGGATTGAACCCAGGGGCATTCTATCTTCAAGCTACACCCCCAGCCCTATTTTTTTTTTATTCTTTATTTTGAAACAGGGTCTCACTAAGTTGCGGAGGGCCTCACTAAGTAGCTGAGGCTGGCCGTGAACCCAGATCCTCTTGTCTCAGCCTCCCAAGTACTGGGATTACAAATGTGCACCACCACACCTGGCAGATTGTAAAGTTTTAAAACTGAACACCAGTTTTTGAAGAACTGCCCTACCCAAATCAGATCTGAGGCATGAATTTTGTTATAACTGGGTATGTTTTTTGTTATAATTATTTTCTAAAGCAAGGAAGTATGTTTTTGTTATAGAGATTAGTTTCCTAGAAAAGAGAACATAGTGTAAGGCTAAAAGTTGACATTTACTCTCCCATTTTAAACTATGCATTTAAAGTTATTACACCTTATGACAAGTCTGTAAAAACATGAGAGTGCGCTTGTAATTCCAGTACTTGGGAGGCTGAGACAGGAGGATCCAGGTTCGCGGCTAGCCTCAGCTACTTAGTGAGGCCCTCTGCAACTTAGTGAGACCCTGTTTCAAAATAAAGAATAAAAGCCGGGCGTGGTGGTGCACGATTGTAATCCCAGTACTTTGGGAGGCGGAGATGGCCGCCTCCCAAAGTACCGGGTTCGCGGCCAGCCTCAGCTCTCCCTCTCTCTCTCTCTCTCTCTCTCTCTCTCCTTAGTGAGGCCCTCCACAACTTCGTGAGACCCGGTTTCAAAATAAAATATAAAAAATAGGGCCGGGGGCGTAGCGCGGAGGTAGAACGCCCCTGCGTTCAATCCCCCGTACCGCCAAAAAAAAAAAAAAAAAAAAAAAAAA
>PVJS01010942.1:0-46825 GCA_004027185.1 Glis glis
TACCTCCGCGCTACGCCCCCGGCCCTATTTTTTAATGCTTTATTTTTGAAACCGGGTCTCACGAAGTTGCGGAGGGCCTCACTAGGTAGAGAGAGAGAGAGAGAGACAGAGAGAGAGAGACAGAGAGAGAGAGACCGATCGATCTATCCATCGATCGTGCGAGCACATGCGCGCTGAGGCTGGCCGCGAACCCGGATCCTCCGGTCTCCGCCTCCCAAAGTACTGGGATTACAAGCGTGCGCCACCACGCCCGGCCATGCTGTTGTTCTCTTGATGGTGATTCCATGTGCTTTCTTCTCTCTGGGGATCTCACCATAGAAACCTCCCCTGCAGCTGGGCATGGTGGTGCACGCTTGTAATCCCAGTACTTGGGAGGCTGAGACCGGATGATCCAGGTTCACGGTCAGCCTCAGCTACTTAGTGAGGCCCTCTGCAACTTAGTGAGACCTTAGTGAGAATAAAAAATGGGGCTGGGAATGTAGCTCCGTGGTAGAATGCCCCTGGGTTCAATCCCCAGTACATAAAAAAATAAAATAAAATAAAAGAGAAACCTCCCTTGCAACCACAGCTGGCCCCTGACAGTAAGCTACAATTATAATCAACTCAAGGCTTAAATGGAGGAGCAGCTGCATCCAAGTTCACTCTATGGTTGTTGTCAGGACTGAGTAGTTCTCATGAGCTGTTGATATGAAGACCTTCTATCTTTTCCTTTGGGCTTCTGCAAAGGTTGTCTTACAACATGTCATCTGTCTTCCATCATCAAGCAAGAGAGCAAGAGAAAGCCAGGAAGCCAGAGTCTTTTTGTAATATAATCTTGGAAGTGGCATTCATTTTTATTTGTCCTAGTCTATTTATTAATAGTCAAGCCAGGTGTGATGGCACACACCTGTAATCCCAGTACTTGGGAGGCTGAGACAGGAGGATCACAGGTTCAAGGACAGCCTCAGCAAGTAGTGAGACTTTCATCAACCTAGTGAGACTCTGTTTCAAAAATAAAAAACTAAGATAGGGCTGGGGGTGTAGCTCAGAGGTAGAATGCCCCTGGGTTCAATTCTCAGTACCAAAAAAAAAAAAAGTGAGTCATAGTCCATTTTACACTTAAGGGACAGGAAAGACACAGGGGTGTAATTCCAGGAGGTAGGAAACATCGGGAACCATTTTAGAAGTGGCCTGCTGCAGATGTTAATAAAAAATTTCATAATAACAATAAGAGTCCAAAGTTTTGATGTGGAATCTGGAATAATGATTGTGAGAATACCAATGCCTATCTCAATATTTTGTATGGGGAAGGGGGAGACTGGGGAGGGAGCTGGGGTAAAGTTCACCAAGTGCTGTGTGCAGGTATGTCCCTATCACTATGAACTACATTATGCATGAGACTATAATGCACCACACCTATAAAAGGATTAAAAGTATATATATATAAATATATATATATATATATTTATATATATATGCCTAAATATGTATGAGTTTAGATCCCAGAACCAAAGTAAGAATGAATGTAACTTAACACAAAATCCTAGCATGGTAGGGGAAGGGGAAGGAAAAGACAACTCTCCAACTGCTTAGGAAAGCGAGGCTGCCATGACTGACAAGTTTCCCAGTGGCCTTCTTGGACACGGGAAGAATTCTGTGTCTAAACCTTCTTCTTCTATGGCTTCACCATACCAGTCTCAAACTTCCATGGAAAAAATGTTCTGAGCTATTTGCATTCTTCTTGCCATCCATGCAATCTTCCAAAAAAAAAAAGATTCTCTCCCTTCGACTTTTCATGGGGGAACACTGCATCTACACGTTCACTTCTTTGTATCAAGTATTTCAACCTACATTGTAGATTATTAAAGAAATTGAAATTATATATTATCTGGAAAATCACATACAATGCTTTTAAATTTGCCTTTTAATATACTTAAATCATTTGATGGATATTTTAATAATAGCTTTATTTAAAATTTCAGAAAGGATGGCTTATGATTATAGTACAGTTGTCTTTTGCTTCACATATGTTTTTGTGATTCCTTTGTTACTTAATGTTCTTTTATACATTTGAATTAAGAGAGTTTTTATATAAAATCATTCCTAAAATAATTGGAATTTTGGACTATTAGTTGCTGGCTCTTGGCTGAAGAAATAATTGGTGAGATGAACTCATGTGTAGTGTGATTTCAAGATACTGAAGGCAACTAATAGAGAACAAGTATATAATGAAATCGGAATTGGCTGTTTCTGGATATTGTTCCTGCTGAGAGAACGTAGTTAGCTGCTCTATATAACAGGGACATAAAATAGACTCATATACAGAAGAAAGTTCTAATAATATTTTGCTTTTAGGAGGAAGGATTAGCAGTTAAACAAGCATAAACACTTATCAAGTTTGGAAGAATAAACTAAAAACCAAATAAAAATAATACTAATTTTGGTACAAGGATAGAAACAATGAATAGACAATGAATATAGAAATACTCGAGCCTTCCTATAAGGGAGGAATTAGAGAAACAACAGATTTAAATTACTAGTGATGCAAATATGCACTGTTTTCTTTGGAAGATTTATAATCAGCTACAGATTATAAGATACAGTCAACAGTCACATTCAGATAACTTCTGGTAATTCAGACTGATAATGAAACATATTTGCATTAATTCTTTATAACTGTATTACAAATTATCAGAAACTTACATGTTTAATACAATACCCATTTATTACCTCACTTTCTGTATATCAGAGATTTGGTGTACAGATTATGTGAAAATTCTGAAATCGAGGCTGAAATCAAAATCAGGTCTGTGTTCCTTTCTGGTGATCAGGGTTCACTTATTTGGTTATTAGCAGAATACAGTTCTTTGCTCTTATGAGTCTGACTTTCCCTTTTTCCTTTCTGTCAGCTAGGGACCACTTTCATTTCCTTGAGCCAAGTGCCTGATCCTAACCAATGCCCCTTCCCATAGGTCGTTTACAACATGGTTATTCCTTACTTTCTGGCCAGCAAGGGAGTTAATTTTTTCAAGTCCCCTAATCGGTTTAGCCCCACCAAGGATGATCTCCTTCAAGTCTTATGAAGAAATCTTATTTATCTTTGCCATATAAGATGTCCTTATCATGAGAATGATATTTTATTATATTCGTGGGTTCTGTCTACATTCATGGAAGCAGACATAACATATATGTATACATATATAACATACATGTGTATATATATGTATGTACATGTATGTATACATCAGCATTCTTGCATCTATAATCTAAAAATTGACCAAGTAACTTAGAGGAAAGAATATTTATTTTCTTATGGTTTCGGTTTTAGTCCATTGAGGCCAGGGATGGTGGATCTCAGGGCATGGTAACAAGAAGTGGAGAAAGGGAGAGCACCTGGACTGTGCTCACATCATGGAGGCCAGAAGCAAGACAGCACAGGGGGAGGAGGAACCACATATATAATCTGCAAGGCTGCACCCCCAGGGACCACCTCCTCAGCCACACCCTATCAACCTACTGGGTACCACCAAAGTAAATCCATTAAAATGGATTTATCTACCGCTGGGATTATAACCCTCATGATTCAATTATGTCAACTCCAAACATTAATAAGTGAGCTCTTTAGGGACTTTTTATATCTAACTATAACAATGTGTAGTCATGTATAAATTAGATACCCTCTAGCACCCAAGTGTTCATATCCTTCCCAAATGCAATGTAAACCCACTTCCCTCCAAATTCCCGTTTCATTCCATCACAGTTTTGACTCAAAGTCCAGAATCAATAGTCTAAATGTAAATCTTATATCATCAACTCAAAGTCCAAAATTGAATGTAAATATCAGCTCAAAATCTGAAATCTATGAATTATTTAAATAATGTTAAATCAGGTGTGGTTGAAGTTTCTGGGTATAATTCTTCAAATGTAGTTCTTTAGGTTACAATTTCTCTCCATCTCTTTTCTTCCACATGGTCCAGAACCTATGGCAATTTACTTCAACTTCAAGTCCATCTCAAGAGCATCTCTCTGAAGTTTCACTTTCTTTTTAAGGACCCCCCTGTTTAGGTTAGGCCCACCTGTGATAATATCACTTCATTTATATCAGAGTCACCTAAATATGGATCTTAATTATATCTGCAAACTTTCCTTTTTTTCATGTAACACAATCACAGGTGTGAATATGGTAGCCCATCATATTCACAGGCCCATCCCACACTCAAAAGAAGGGAATAATACAGACAATGGGAGTATCAAGAGGTAGGATATCAGAGCTCATTTTAGAATTATGCCTACTACAATAGGCTATAAAAATAAGATAATTTCCCTAAAGCTATTTTGAACTTAAGTCATGGGGGTAGGAGAAAAAGAATATGTTTCTTATTTTTAGGCAGTTCAGATTCCAAATGTAATTCATAATGATTTATGGGGAATATAACTTAGATTAGGACAGAGGGATGAGGATGTGTGGATAGCACAATATGGGAGAAGTTAAAGCATCTTGTACTTAATAGAAATACATATGCACGAGAAAGTCAAAGAGAAAACAGATAATAAGCCCAACTAATAGTAGTACTTTGACATTTGAATGAAAAATAAGGCAGATGTGATAAATCTTTGATAAGGAATAGCAGTCTTTTAAAGGCACAGAGAAGGGATCAACTAACCCTGTGTGAGTTATAAATGCCAAACAGAAGTTCTTAAGGAAAAGAAAGAGAAAAATATATATTATAGATGCAACCTGCTGCAAGACACAAAGGTGTGTAAAGACAATATTTTTAGAGAATAGCCAACCAGGAACGTGGTGAACTATTGGGGCTGGCAGAATATTAACATGCATTCAGATCAGATTGTGGGGAGTATTTCCATGTCATGCTTCATAAAGTAGATATGTTGGGGTAGGCAGTAGCTTTAAATCTGTCATGCAGCCCCTAAAACGCTTTGAGGTAAGATTTCACAGAACTTGAAATAGGTCAAAGCAATACTGCACTGATATTTGGAGGCCTTTAGAATTCTGCCTAGGAGACTTATTTCTTCTCTCCAAGATAAAAAGACAAGACAAAGCTAAGAAAAGAAAAAAAAAACACAAGACAAAGCTCCAATGATTAACAAAGTTCCTCTTTGCTAAGTATATACATTTACTCATTAGCCTAGATGCAAATTTTCTTAAAAGCATAATGTTATCATACCAGGTTTTTGCATAAGGGGCTTCTTAACTCTTAACCATCTGTTGCCTAATGTTTTCTGATAACTTCCCCTGGTACTAAGGAGAAGCTTCCAGAGGCCATTTCTATCTTGGGTAGTCCTTTCCACCTGACAGACAGCTGTTGATCTAGGAATAGAAAAACAACTCAATATAAGACACCAAAATTATCTTTCTCAGAATTTTAAACTTTGAACAAAGAAAGATTGGATATCCCTCAGAATTCTTAGCAAAACTGGGCAGAGTAAAAGTAGTCAGATAAAGACCTGTGGGCCAAATCTGCCAAATCCAGCTTGCTGCCTGCTTTTGTGTGATTGCTTGATCCACAGGAAAGGACGATTTCTACATTTTTTAAATGGTTAGAGAAAAAAATCCAATGAAGTGTTATATTCCACAGCACATGAAAATTCTATGATATTCACATTTTGGTGTATTTAGAGTGTAATTGGAATACAGCCATGTTCATTCTTTTATTTATTGTGTAAGGCTGTTTTCACACTGCAGCAGGAGAGTTGAGTAGTGCAATAGAGCCTGGATTGCCCTTAAAGCTTGAAATGTTGATTATCTGGCTCCTCATGAAAAAAAGTTTGCTCGCCTCTGCTCTAGTCAAAAGAATGGACTTTCGAGTATTTCAAGCTGCCTTGGTTCAATCACTTTTTAAGTCTTGTTTGCTAAACTGTTCGTTTGATGACATAAACAATTTCAATGTCTTCCCATTAAGAGTCCTCTTTTGTTTGAGCTAAGGGTGTCAGCTTTCATTGCTCCCAAGCAAAAGAACATGGACTCATACAATTGTCTAATAGCTTAGTCCAAGAAATCCATTAGTTTTGCATAATTATCAAGCTGAATTGACCATTTCAAGTAAATTTACCAGTAAATTAGTGGAAACAAAAAGCAACAAATTTGTTTTTAAAATGTCCAACACTTTTAAGAGTTGTTTTCATTTGTCTTAACTGGGATAGCTAAAAATTTTAATGGAATTTATATTGTATGCACAGGTTACTGTGAAGTCTGAAATTATTATTGATACTTTTAGAAAATCAATAATTTCTGGGTATCAAGGTTTAAGAAAAAAGATGATGGTCCCTATATGAATTCTGATAGAAGAATAAGTGGGCATAGTATACAAATGTCACTCTTTAATCTGTGCTAGAAGGAAAAGCTGCTTTTCTGTTTTTTCTGGATTTTGAGCATGAATGTTAGTTACTCCTTCAATATCCCTGAAGTTCTCTTTTCTTATTCTTTTTATCTGACTTCATTTTTCCACAACTAACTTATGATCCATGAACTATAGTTGGCTTATACATACATGCACGCCTGATGAGCATACTCATACCCGACATCATCCTTTTTCTCATCCTATCTATTCGATGCTGTCATTAGTTAAATTGTGCTTCTTATCTAATTTTTATAAAATATAACTTAAGTGTATAAATTATTACTTTATCTGTTTTGTTCATCAGTCTTTCTCACTAAGCCTATTCTAAGGCCTTTATTCATTTGATTGCTTTCTTTCCCCCACAATAAATCATCCACTTTCTGTTTTTATTTCTCAATCCATATAATAACCCACATTATCTCAAAAGAGGCACAAGCAGAGATTTATTCAGGAAAGCAAACAGTAGAGCAGGGTATACACTCAAAGGGAGAAGGGGTACAGGTGTTCAAGAGTCAGATGTCATTTTGGGGTTCTAGGTTTCCCCTTTTAAAGGAAACTTTGTAAATGATTAGCATGAGAGATACATGGGGTGGCATCAGCCTACAGAGGTAAATTCTTTTGATAGTGGAGCACAGAGCATGTCAGGGTGGTGATCTGGTTCTCTGAATTTCCAGTTTGATGTTATCCAGTTAATAGTGCTTATCATGGGACTTATCACTTATCATGGGACTCAGTATCTCTCTCAAGGCTTCTTTAAATTAGACTATGACACATAAAATAAAAATGTGTGGACATGTCTAAAAATTAATCACATCAAATTATGCCTCTACCAAAGCAATGTCCATTGCTACTAGCAAGAGACAATGGGGATGAGAAATTCAGTTTCTCTATTAGAAAAGGTTTATAAGAAAAATGAAAGGGAAGGACATAATATGATTTTGAGTTAAATGGCAACTTAGATGACCCCCATAGGAAGCTCTAAGTATCAATCTATGTCATAGATCTGAGGAATGTGTGCCCTTCCTTTCACCCACAGGCAAAATTTCTATTAGAAGCTTGTCCCATCTATGGAGCACCCAATGGATTTGTTAATCTGATTCTGTGCCATAAACACTTCACAATGTATATCAAACATCATGATGAACATCTTGAGTATATAATTTTATGTGTCAATTATACCTCAATAAAGCTGATTTTTATTGAAAAAATGCCCCCTATTTTTGGCCTCAAATCAAGCCTTTCCACCAACTCTGTTGCTTCAGTCCATATTTTGCTATATATATCTAGGTTTGATCCTAGAAGTTCCTAGATCTCCACCATACTATAATACTTTTAAAGGTCAATAAACTTTTACTCAATTCCTGTTACCTACTCAATTGAATCAAAAGCACCATTGATTATAAAATGTACTAATATGAATGGTTCACTAAGAAAAGAAAAATATACTAAACAACTATATGACATTGATTGTAAGAGATATTCCAATTTCAGAGATGTTAAATTATTAAAATTATGCATTTTAAACTGATGAAGTATGTATCTGCTCAATATTGGAGTACTGGATGTATAGAAATGACCAAGGTCTTGTCTCATCTCTTGGAGAAGTCATAGAACTCTACTTTTACAAATACTGAAAATGTTGAAAATTAAAAAATGACTTTTTCCATAAAGCTATTAATTTCTGAGTGTTTACATTATACATGAGCTTTCCTGAGCAGTTTTTGATCAACTGCTCCAAACTCCTCAGACCAATTTTGATCTGTGTTTATTAACTACAATCATAAGCCAAATTTGTATGAAACTGTACTATTCACAAAGAATGATCTGACCTTGAGAGGAGTGGTAGCACATGCCTGTAATCCCAGCTACTCAGAAGGTTGAAGCAAAAGGATCACAGGTTCAAGGCCAGCCTAGGCAAATTAATGAGACCCTGTCTCGAAATAAAATTGATAAAGGGCTGAGGATATAGCTCAGTGATAGAATGCTTGTGTAGCATGTGGACAGCCCTGGGTGGAATTTCCAGTACCACAAAGAAAAAAGAATGATCTGACTTGATAGGTAATCAAGCTGTGATATTCATTTAACCAAATATAACCAGGAATGCAAATATGTCAAAAATAAATTCTTTTTTTTTTTTTTGCGGGGGGATTGAACCCAGGGGCGTTCTACCTCCGCTCTACACCCCCGGCCCTATGTTTTTTTTGTATACTTTATTTTGAAACCGGGTCTCACGAAGTTGCGGAGGGCCTCACTAGGTAGGGAGAGAGAGAGAGAGAGAGAGAGAGAGCACAAGCGCGAGAGCGCATGCGCGCGCTGAGGCTGGCCGCGAACCCGGAACCTCCGGTCTCCGCCTCCCAAAGTACTGGGATTACAAGCGTGCGCCACCACGCCCGGCTGTCAAAAATAAATTCTAAATTTTAAAAGCATTCCAGTTCCATGCATTAATATCAGTCAGAATTTTTACTTATTTTTATTACTCAAGGATAATACAAAGAAAAACATGTTGGAATTGTCTGAGTATAAAATTTGTGGGTACAAAATTGATTATATGTTTCAGATTGAAAAAGATAGAAATTACTTCACATGCTAGAAGAAATACTCAGCATTCATTGTGCTCTATCCTGGCATTGACTATAACTGCAGTTGGAAAAAAATTGTTAATGTAGATACAATGATTAATTCCATTTCAATGCACCAGTGTAAAAAGGACTTTAAATTTCCTGCGTTGTCTACCTTTCTTGCCACTATTAGAGACACCTGCATGGTAAATAAAAGACGTCTTTATAGTATACAACTCACTTGAAATTGGATTGGTCACAGACTACTTGTGCTCATATTAATCCTTTTCCTTATACTGATAAGTACATGAATCCTTTTTGATTACTGCTATTTGTGACAATCCTAGGCTAAAGTAGAAAATTTACTTGAAAGTAAGGAATGGATACCCATGAGTAAAGTCATGAATTCAAAGGAGATTAGCAATGGCTAAGATATCCTCTATGGAGTCTCCTTCATTTCTTTGGGGCCAAGGTGAAACTAAGAACTTTAAACTGCTTTAAAGCAAGACATCATTATGGATGTCTTATTTAGGAAGAAGCTAAATATTATAGATTTTTTATATTTGAACAAACCATAAATAGAAATAAAGTGGACCAATTTAGAATTTAGAGTACATCAAGCTAATGGTAGCATTACTTTTACACATACTCTTTTTTTTTTTTGCGGTACTGGAGATCGAACCCAGGGGCATTCTACCTCCGAGCTACACCCCCAGCCCTATTTTTTATTCTTTATTTTGAAACAGGGTTGCACTAAGTTGCAGAGGGCCTCACTAAGTAGCTGAGGCTAGCCATGAATAAGGATCCTCTGGTCTAAGCCTCCCGAGTACTGGGATTACAAGCATGCGCCACCACGCCCAGCTACACATACTCTTATAGGTGTATTTTTCACTGATATCTATGGCAGATAAGTATATTCAAGTGAGAGAACTATTTTCTGTATAAATATATAGTTGAACAAGGCTCAGTTCTTAGATCCATTGAAAGTAATTCATCAGATAGATATTAGACAAAATGAATACCTACAATGAAATTACTGATATAATTGATTAGCTTGAGGTCTAATGAAATTAATAAAATCAAAATAATTTATCAATTTATAACTTTTAAAGCTGAACCATTTAAAATATCAATTTTTATCCTAGGGTATGATTTTTGCATTTGTCTTGACTTGACTTTTAAAATATAAAATTTTATATTCAGTATTATTTAGTTTATATTTAGTAGTATTATTAAAATATAAAAATCCACTTTAATTTTTTGGCATTAGACAAATTAATGGAGTTTGTTTTGATCACTTACGATAAATTCCATTTAATGATCATACTTTTTCTTACAGTCAACGTATTTTACCTAGTATTTATGAGCCTCTTCCTGAGTCTGCATTAACTCAAAGAAAACATCCTTACTTGGTTGTTAGCTGGAGACCAATGCTCAAGGTAATCTTGAGAAGCACTAGCCGACAGTGCTTAAGGAAATGGAATATCTTTCAGTTCTCCTTTTTTACCATTAATCTTAGGTTTCTCTGAAAGGGGATAAAAGTATATATGCAATCCAAAGATACTTATTTTCCCTTTATTGTATTTCCTTTAAAAGTGATCACTTTCGATTCCCCTAAAAGGAGTTACATAAACAGAAAGCTTATGTTTGGGCAAAAGACAACCCGACTTGCTCCTGAGTATGGGTATTTGGATAGCATTTCTAAGAGGTATTATTTGTGGAAACTCTGGCAAGAAGACAAGCTTGATCTTTCAATAAAATCATCTCTTTAATTCTTTAGACCTCTAGAGCTCCAGTGATAGGAATCTGCTTCTCAGCTCAATTTCTCAGCTCCAATCATCTGTGCAAGTGTCTGATTTTTCTAACAAAGTTTGTACATTGTCAAGTTGTCCAGAATCAGTTTCTGCTATTTTCAAGCTAAGGACTCATAATCTATATCCTTAATCACACAAATATTCTGTGACATTATATGGTCCCTGAAAAGTTCATCCTAATAACTAACCATCAACAAATTAGACAGATTATGACCACAAAGAAAAAGACATAGCCAGGCATGACGGCACAGGCTTGTAATCTCAATACTTAGGAGGCTAAAACAGAAGGATCACAGGTTCAAGGTCAGCCTCAGCAACTTAGTGAGACCCTCAACTGTCGGGGGCGTCCATCGGTCTCTCGGGATCAGCCAGAGAGAGACAGGGACGCGAAGCTGATGGGGGGGGCAGGGCCGGACGGTTGGACAAATAACCATATCTCCAACCGGGAGCCTTGTCTGGCAAAACTCGTTTATTAGAAAGCCACATCTCTCATTTATAGTAGAGGTAGTACAGGAAGTTCGCAATGAGTAGGGTGTGACACCACGCTCTCCAGGGATCTCTCATAGGTAAAGGCGCCTGTCATCTGAGTACGGAAGGAGGTAATTACCTATCACGGCCCTCCTG
This sequence comes from Glis glis, assembly GCA_004027185.1. Taxonomy (NCBI): domain Eukaryota; kingdom Metazoa; phylum Chordata; class Mammalia; order Rodentia; family Gliridae; genus Glis; species Glis glis. Next base: position 11,335 of record PVJS01010942.1, read on the forward strand.
AGGCCACTTCCGGAACTACCTGCGGAACCTCCCCCTGAGGAATTCGCCAGCGCCATCTTTGCCATTAATATGCTGAATTACTGCCACGTGGGAGAGGCCCGGTACTACAGAGCAGGCTTCTGTTAGTTCACCGGGCCCTTTCATGGCACCGAGTAAAGGGCCCCGCACTCAACAATGTAGTGAGACCCTGTTTCAAAATAAAAAGTAAAATAGGGCTGAGGGTGTAGCTCAGAGGTAGTATGACCCTGGGTTCAATCCCAAATTCCCCCAAACAAATAATAAATAAACAAATAAATATATAAACAAATAGAAAAAGAAAAAGACATGATCTCACAATCTGCTGACTTCCCTTTTGGGCTCTGTGAGATCCTGAATTTAGAAAATCATTTCTCAGCTGGGAGTGGTCACACACAATTGTAATTCCAGTACTTGGGAGGCTGAGACAGGAGGATTGCAGGTTCACAGCCAGCCTCAGCAATTTAGTGAGGCCCACAAAAACTTAGTGAGACCCTGTTTCAAAAATAAAATATAAAACAGGTCTGGGGTGTAGCTCAGGGGTATAATGTCCCTGGGTTCAATCCCTAGTACCACACACACACACACACACACACACACACACATACACACATACACGCACACACACGAGGAAATCATTTCTCAAATCCTCTATCATGCTTTAATTTTCACTAACATATAAATATTTACCTGCTTATGTTTATTGTTTGTCCTATAACAGTGTAGGCTTTGTGAAAATGGAGAATTTTTTAAAGTAAGTATTGCATATTGCATATTGCATATTGCATATTGCCTAGAATGGCACCTGGTATGTAGTACTTGCTCAAAAAACTCAAAGGAAAAAATGGATTAAATGATTTGAGTTTAAATATTTTAAAAAACACACTCTCAAAAACACACACGCATAGACTAATGGAGAAGAATAGAAGATTCAGAAATAAATCCACACACGTACAGCCAATTGATTTTTTACAAAGGGGACAAAAACATACACTGGAAAAAGATAGCCTTTTCAACAAATGGTGTTGGCAAAACCGGTTATCAAGATGTAGAAAAACAGGTTATCCAGATGTAGAAAAAGAGTCAACTCAAGATGGATCAAAGACCTTGGAAATTAGACCAGAAACTTTGCAGTTACTTGAAGAGGGTATAGGACCAACACTCCCACATAAGCACTGGTAAAAACTTCCTCAATAAGACCCCAAAGGCACAAGAAACTTAAATGAGGATTAATACATGGGTTTACATTAAATGGAAGAGCTTCTATGCAGCAAAAGAAATTATCAAGAACCTTGAGAGAAAGCTGACAGAACGAGAGAAGATCTTTGCCAGATACTCCTCCAATAGAGAACTAATATCTAGAATATACAAAGAATTCAAGAAACCTACTGCCAAAAAAACAAATAGCTCAATCAAAAAATGGGCAAGCGACTTGAGACATTTCATAAAAGAAGAAACACAAATGGCCAATGAATACATGAAAAAATGTTCAACATCATTAGCAATCAGAGCGATATAAATCAAAACTACTCTGATATTTCACCTAACCCCAATTAGAATGGCAATCACTAAAAACAAGAATATGTGGAAGTAGGAACTCTGAAACATTGTTGGCGGAATTGCAAATTAATGCAAACATTTTGGAAAACAGTGTGGAGGGTCCTCAGAAAAATAGGAATGAAACTCCCATATGACTTAGCTATATCACTCCTGGGTATGTACCCAAAATAATGGAAGCCAGATTACGATAGTAAAGCATGCATGTCTATGTTTATAGAAGCATACTTCATAATAGCCAAACTAAGGAACCAGCCAAGGTGTCCATCAACAGATGAATGGATTACAAAATTATGGGATATACACACAATTGGAATTCCACTCAGCCATAAAGAACAAAATTACATCATTTAAATGTATTGCTAAAGTATTTTCTCAATAATTATTTTGACCTATTCTCTACCATAGTCATCTTTGCATCAAACTGCACACATATTTGACTTGACTACACTGCAATTCATTGAGACTATTTTTAAGTCTTCTTGCTCTCTGCTCTTCACACTGAGCCCTTTGCATTAACATCTTTATTGTCTAGGAAATCTGTTTTCTTTTTGTCTTTATTGCAGTTAAACACAGTTTATGAAACTCTTAGTTCAGAAGTTGAACTTTTTCTAGATTTTAGTTTTACTTTGTAATAGTTTATATTTCTCCATTTAAATTCCCCACTGTTTATTTACTATTGTCATTGTTTCCTTAAGTTCTTGAATGTATTATAAAGTTGCTTCCAAATCAGTGTCTCCTAATTTATATATTTGGGGAACTCTTGTTCTGTTCTGTTTATTGTTTTGATCCCTGATTGTGAGTCTTATTATTAGTCAAATTTTTAAGATAATACACTGAAAAGTGTATGGATTGTGCTTTCTTGCTCTAGCCAGTGGTTCTGACTAGTGGTTAATATACTAGGAGATAAGCCAGGTGTCATGACACATGCCTGTAATCCCACTACTTGGGAGGCTGAGATAGGCTCAGGTTCAAGACCAGACTCAGCAACTTAGCAAGACTCTCAGCAACCTAGCAAGACCCTGTTTCAAAATAAAAAATGAAAAGTGATATCAATGTAGCTTGGAGGTGGAATGCCCCTGAGTTTAATACACACACACACACACACACACACACACACACACACACACCTACCTATCTATCTCTATCACCTACCATCTATCCACCTATCTATTTCTATCTTGGGAGATATTTTTGGTGTTCCTAAGTGAATTTAATATTTTGTTAGAGCAGATATACAATGGTTTGGTGCTCGTTCCTAGAAAATGGTCATTACTTTAGTGTGTGTCCCATACTATTAAGAATTCCTTTGTTTTTCAGTTTAATCTGAATGCACAGCTATTCAGTGAGGGTCCTCCATTTCTACTGGGCAAGAAGACCGGTGTTTCCCTGCAATGCACCATTCAGTCCAGAGACCAGAAGCAGATGGTGCATGTCAGTTCTCATAGTCTCTGCCTGCACACAGGCAACATAGCCTTCAGTATAGTGATTGTGGTGAATTCCCATGCAAATTCTACACACTGTTATGTACTGCTCTGTCATTCCCTGGAATCTTATATTAGTGAGAGAGAACTCTAATCTCTTTTATTTTTCGGTACCGGAGATTGAACCCAGGGACGTTCTACCTCCGCGCTACACCCCCGGCCCTATTTTTTATACTTTATTTTGAAACCGGGTCTCACGAAGTTGCGGAGGGCCTCACTAAGTAGAGAGATAAAGAGAGAGAGAGAGAGAGACAGAGAGAGAGAGAGAGACAGACAGACAGAGAGAGAGAGAGAGAGAGAGAGAGGGAGAGCGAGCTGAGGCTGGCCGCGAACCCGGATCCTCTGGTCTCTGCCTCCCAAAGTACTGGGATTACAAGCATGAGCCACCACACCCGGCACAAGAGAACTCTAATCTCTACCTTCTTAGCTTTGCTAAAGTCTTCCTTAGATCATCTCAGAAAAGCATCTCCACGGAGAAGCTTACAAAGATTCACATGGGGCTCACTTTCTGTGCTTTTCTTTTGCAATAATTGTATTCTATTTTGCCCATTGTTCTCTGCCTGAAAATAGATGCGTTATATATTTTATCTAGTACCATAGTGTTTTTTCCTGGGAAAGCAAGTCTAGTACCTGTTACTGTGCCATTCGAGGGAGAAGACTTGTTTACTTTTCTATCTAAAATTATATATTGGTAGTATAGAACAATAAACATTTTCTATATTTTTGCTCCGAAAAACTCTTGGTATCATCACAATGTTCTAATGCATAACCTCTGTCCATTAACGTCTTATGTTTTTGACTAAACAAACTAAACATTATTCCTCAGTATTGTTATTTTCCAAATTTTGACAACAGAATACATTTAATCTGACTGCACATAAAAAACAAGAATAGTAGTTTAATTGTTTACATGTGGGAACCTAATGGTCCTTTTTTAAATTTAGCTCATTACAAATACAATAAAAAGTTCTCCTAATAAAAAAAAAGCATGTATTTTTGCTCTTTTGTTCTGTTGTGGTCCATCAAGAAGCTTTCGTTGCCTCAGGCAGTGAAAAATGTTAATAGTTGTAAAGGTCATTTAGTTTTCTTCATTAAAACCATGAAATCAAATTGGATCTAAATGTTTCTCGGTTGAAAATAATCAATCTAAGGTGATCTTTATAGGACCATTGCAAAAAGGCTCTAGATCACTTATGTTGAAGAATTGTATTGATCTTTTTGTGTGATTATCTCAGTTGAAATAAAATAAATCCACATAAGGAACAAATATACACACTTCGCTACATTCAAAGGCATTTACCGCATTCTTTAAATGATTACTTTTCATGACAAAACAAAACAAAGCCACTGATAATTTGGTTATGCCACTTTATATCTAATAATAATTATGAATTACCCATTTTATAAGTAGATATTTCAGGTCTCGAAACTCAACTATTATAAATCAAGTTCAGTGATGTAGGTTATTAGAAATAGTTGTCATCTAATTATTTTGATTTATGTTAGTTTATAAAAATAGATATAATGTTAATCCAGGTGTATTCATCAGAGTTCAGCCAGAGACAGTAGAAAAATAAACATTAATAGATTTCCTGCAGTTGTGGGAACTGGCTAATAAACCCAAAATCCATAGGGAAGACTGCCAGGAAGGATAGGCTAGATCTTTCAGATGTGGTTGAAACTGCCTTCTACTGGCAGAATTTCTTCTTTTTCATGGAAGCCTCAACTGTGCTATTAAGGCCTTTTAGCTTAGTGACTAGGTACCACCCAGATTATTTAAGATAATCTTCTTCATTTAAAATGATGAACATTATTCCTATAAGATGTCTTTACAGCAAGACTGAGAATAGTGTTGGGTTAAATAACTGGGTACTGTGGCCTAGATCCAGCCTCTTAGTTCTGGCCTGCCCTTTATCATGGCCTGATTTATAAATTGCAGACAGTCCTGTTACCACATATGTCAATTACGTACAGGAAATTTCTTAACATGTATTTCCATTGATTCTGTTTTCTGGATTTCATTATAATAGATATTTTAGTACCTGGCAATGGGGTGTTTCTGTAGCAGACATTGGAAGATGTGTAATTCTGAAATTGAGAAATGAGCAGAGGCTGAAAGATTTTTAAGAAGCAGGACAGAAAGAGCCTAGATTGTATTGAATAGACTATGAGTGGTAGTATGTATATTAAAGGTGCTGCCAGTGAAGGTCAGAAGGAAATGAAGAACATATTACCAGAAACTGGAAGAAAGGGGGGGTTATCTAGTGACAGAGCTTAGTTTGTGCACTGCAGTGATGAAAAAATGAAAACGTATGCATTGTAATTGGATGTTTAGGGAAAGAGAGTTTTAAGTAAAGTGTTGAGAGTGTAGCCTGATATCTTTTTGCTACTTAAGTAAAATATAAGAGATAAAAGACAGAGAAGAGAAATGTTAATCAAAGTCAGACTCAATGATTTGGGAAACTCACAGCCTAACCAGGTTGCAAAAGCTGCTGCAATAGGAGATTGTCAATAAGGAAAAAATAAATATATATATATATATGTATATATGAATATATATATATATATATATATATATATATATATTATCTCAAGAGAAAGTCAAGAGTGTGGCTGGACAACTTTTTGGAAAGATGAAAAAGTCAAAGTATTCAATCATGTAGCCGGGCATGGTGGCGCACGCTTGTAATCCCAGTACTTTGGGAGGCGGAGACCGGAGGATCCAGGTTTGTGGCCAGCCTCAGCTCTCTCTCTCTCTCTCTCTCTCTCCTTAGTGAAGCCCTCCACAACTTTGTGAGACCCGGTTTCAAAATAAAGTATAAAAAATAAGGCCGGGGGTGTAGCATGGAGTCAGAATGCCCCTGGGTTCAATCCCCGGTACCGCAAAAAAAAAAAAAAAAGTATTCAATCATGTAAAGAAATCTTCGAAGGGATTATTAGTGGGATGCATGGATTCACTCAATAATTTCAGCAGATGCCAGGAATAGGGATGAGATGGTCCATAAATATCTAAAGAGGAGACTTATAAATGAAGTGTATCCTATGATATGCATGTACATAAGCATGGGATGCCAGCAAAATGATGGCTATCTAAGGCTGTAGAAGGCAGAGAGATGACAATGACAATGGAAATAGGATGATATGACAGGAAGAAAAGTCAGAGTGGTGGGGCATCATGGCATTTGTCATGCATATGACTGTAAATATATATGCAGTCTCTGTCACCTGGAAAATACAAAGAAATGAGTTCTCTTCTATAGCTTTCAAACAGAATCAATGACAACTTGATTTTAGTGCTGAAAGCTTTATTTTGGACTCTTGAACTCCAGAGCTCTAAGATAGTAAATATATGTTGTTTTAAATCACTAAATTTGTTTTATCAGAAATGGGAAACAATATATCAGGAGTATTTCATCTTCTTTTAAGGTTTTTTTCATCTACTAAGATGCTCACATGATTTCTGCTTTTTGTTATATTAATATAATGAATTAAAATATTTCTTTCGGATGTTAAACCTACTTGCATTCTTAGAATAAATCCCACTCATATAATTCTTCTTATATGTGCCTGGATTTTTAGTATTTGTCTACATATTCATAATAGATATTAATCTATAGTCTTAATTTTTTGTGATGTCTTTGGTTATTGTTTCAGAGTAATAATTACCTAATTAACTACATTCAGAAATGTTACTACCTGTTTTACTTATTGGAAGTGTTTGTGAAGAATTGGTACAAAATCTTCTTTAAATGGGAGAATGTAATAAGGAAGCTCTCTGGATCTGGGTTATCTTTATGGGTAGGTTTATTATTATTACTAATTTTACTACCAAGTCAAAGGTTTCATGTGTTAGACTATTTATTTCTTTTCAAGTCAGTTTTGATAATTGGTATTTTTCTTAATAAAACTTGTCCATTCCATCTAAGATAGTTAATATAATTGTTCGTAACATTTCATCCTAATCTTTTATTTCTTTATGGTCAGCAGTAAAGTCCTCTCTTCCACTTCTGATTTTATTAATTTGAATCTTCTCTTTCTCTTTTTCTTTCTTACACACATACACACACACACACACACACACACACACACACACACACACACTTGCTTAGTAACTGGATATATTATTTTAATGAAGCCTAACAACCGAATCCCACAACCCACCTTCAGTGGTAAGCCTCTGCTATTGCTTTTTAGAAGTATGCCTTCACCTTTATTTGAAAATAGTGTTCAGAGGCTGTCTTAGTCTCATTCTGTGGACACATAACTATTCATGTTTTTTTTTATTTTCTATTGATTGCCCTGGGATATAAATTGCCCTGGGATATAAATTGCTTTACATAATAATCCAATCAAATTGGGCTCTTTTTAATTGGGTTCCTTTGATGGAATTAGTTCCATGTTTGTTCTGACCCTAGGAGAGCACACCCCAGCTGTCTCTTTTTCTGGTTCTCTCTTGAAAATTGGTCAGCCTACAATCTATCCTATATCTTCATTCATCATTAAGTCCAAGAATTTCCAACTATCTGCCTTTTACTTTAATCTTCTCTGGCTTGGGGAGTATCCTTAGGCTTGAACTTCTATAGATTCAGCTGCAAATTAAATCAGTTCCTTTGGGAAGAGATAAGAAGCTGTTTATGTTCTGCTTCTCCTCCCAGGCAATATCTCAGAACCAGGGCTGAATCTGGATGTGGAAACAGGGTCACACTTCTGAGTGATGTCCCACAGCTGATGTGAAGCATTCCACAGATGGGTGGGAAGTAGCCTGAAGTCTTCCTCATTTGCCTCTCCAGGTGAGAAACCTCTGACTTACAAACCAGGGAAAATGTACTTAGGAACTCAGTGGTGCTGCCTGGAAGATGAAATCTCCAATCTATGAGTGGAGGCTGAGCAGAGGAGGAGGTGACATCTTTCAACCACACTCAGAGCCTCAGCCATAGGACAGTTTGAGAAATACTGATAACTTGCTCCTCCCAGGAAGAAAGCCTTTTGATGGGGAGGTGGCAGAAGAGGGAACTTTGTGTTCTTGCTTGTACTCGTTTGGAAACTTCATTTTGTTGAGCTGAGCTATAGCAGCAGGGTGCCATAAGGGTTTAGATACCACATATTTCCACTTTTTGACCTAATTTTCACAAACTTTCTTGAATAGATGTTTCTTCTTCACTTTCTGTTTTCCATTAGAATCATATCTGGAGGTCTTAAATTAATGTTTTTGTTAAAAAATGATTTTCAACATTCCACTGTGAACTTGAACTTGGTCTGCTGCCTCATAATCATGTTATAAAGTTACTGTCGTGTGTGTGTGTGTGTGTGTGTGTGTGTGTGTGTGTGTGTGTGTATTACTGGGGATTGAACCAAGGGTCATTGTATCTCTGAGATATACCCCCCAACCCTGTTTCGTCTCACTAAGTTGCTGAAGGCCTTGCTAAGTTTCTGAGGCTGGTCTTGAACCTGTGATCCTCCTAACTCAGTCCCCCAAGTACTGGGATTTTATAAGGTTATCAAGGTATAAATTTTGAATTTCCATATTTGACAACTATAGGATTCTAAAACCACTTCTTTAGCTTTCCTACATAATTTTATCAACTGTTCCAGGAAAGTTTAGGAACTATATAATCTTATTGGGAAGAAGAGCTACTTTTTTTTGACCCAGACTGGAGACACATTTCTGCATTATCTATTTGGCTGTGCTTTCATTTTCTTACTGACATTTATATTCTTATTAAGCTTTTTAGTAAGACAAATACTTGTATTAAAAGAAAATGAGAAAGAATGAGATTAACTCTAATTAAATTTAGCGAGGTTTTCTTTTTCCAATCACACAAACCACTTGAGTTTTATATCATTTTTGAATGAATTAGGAAATAAGTCACTAGATTTGCTCTCATCTATTATTCAAGAAATAATTTTATAATTAAAATGAAAACATATGTTTCTGATTCATTAGATCAAGTATGAGCCAAACCTTTATTTTTTAAGAGGTAAAATAAGTCTATATTGCAGATAGGCTAAAATGCCAGTATTCTAATGATCTCATGATATGTTTAGATTCATAGTTACTAATCATGATATCATTAGAATACTGGCATTTCAGCCTATGAATCTAAACATATAGGTTCTGTTTAAGCTTGATTAACATAATATATGCATAAAGCATTCAAACCAGCCTAGGCCAAAGCCTTGTCTTCAGCCAGGCGCAGTGATGCACAGCTGTAATCCTAATACTTGGGAGGCTGATTCAGGAGAAGCAGTTTTGAGGCCAGCCTCAGCAACTTACTGAGACCCTCAGCAATATGGAGAGAGCTTGTTTCAAAAAAAATAAAAAATGCCAGGTGTAGCTTGGAGGTAGAATCCAGCTCTTGGGTTCAATCCCCAGTATAAAAAAATATAGAAAGCCTTGTCTTTCATTAAATATGTGTTTTCTACCAAGGCCTCTGGAAATACTAGGGAAATATAGGATACAAAAATAAATGCTCCTACCAAAATTAAGATTATCTTTATTTATATAAATTTTATAATGAAGATAACTGAAAGACAATATTAAATTTACTGAATATACAATGAAAGATATACAAAGAGAGAGTAAAGACAAGAAAATTTTCATGAAAACAATATTATCATCACCTAAAATTGCTATTTTTGTCTCAAACACTCTTTTGTTTCATCTAGTAACAGAAAGAGTATTACTACGTAGGAGACATCCAAACTTGACAGAGAATTTGCTTTGGTTCTGAATTAGAAAACAAGTAGATTATTTTTACTTCAACTTTCATGTGAAAGGTTTCAGAAAGTTAATACACAATTGCATGAGGGTCTGGGGTGTAGTTCAGTAGCAGAGCACATGTTTAGCATGTGTGTGGCCCTGGATTCAACCTCCAGACCTCCTCCCCCCAAAACAAACTGAATAAGAAAATATTTATTTTGGATAAAGAAAATGATCCTTAATTTTTAGTACTCAAGAGTATTTCATCTCTCCAGTATGCTATTCATTATCTTATATACTGCTTAATTCCTAAATTGTATTAGTTTATTATTAAATTATTCTAAATTTATGATAAATTTAATCCTTCCTTTATTGTTTCCTCAATACGACTATCACTAATTTGTTTTTTGAGCATTTCCTATTAGTCTACCATTTACAATTTATTACTGACTATTCTTTTTTTATGGTATTGGGATTGAATCCAAGGACATTCTGCCTCTGAGCTACACCCCCAGTACTATTTTATTTTTTATTTGTAAAAAGGGTCTCTCAACGTTATGAAAGTCTCACTAAGTTGCTGAGGCTGATGGTGAACCTGAGATCCTCCTATCTCAGCCTTCCTAATACTAGATTACAGGCATGCACCACCATGCCTGGCTACTGGCTATTCCTTTAAGTTTAGATTTTATAAAGCAGGAATTTCTAGTCAAATGAAGATGGCTATTTTATGTTTCAATTAGCTACAATGGTAAAAAAAAAACAGTGGAAAACTTACTGCAGTGACTTAACTAGATACATATGACTAGTAAAAGATACTACTCACGAAAACAGGGTTTGATAATATGTACAGGGAAAGGAAAAATTAGAAGCATGAAAAGCACAAGAATTCTAAAACTCTAGAAGTAGAAAAGGGTACCATGAAATGTGTAAAACTGAAAAAAGACACAGAAATAGGGGATTAAAACAGTAAATAATTGCTTATATTCTTGATGATTGCCATAAAGAACAAAAGTATGTCATTTGTAGGAAAATGGTTGGAACTGGAGAATATTATGCTAAGTGAAATTAGCCAGTCTCAGAAAGTGAAAGGCTATATGTTTTCACTGATATGTAGAAGCTAGAGAGAATTGGGGAAACAAAAGGGACCTCAGGTAAATGAGGGGAAACACTAGTAGAATTGCAGAGGGGGATTTGGGGAGGGAGGTGGAGAGGTGAAAGGGAAAACTTGATGGACAAAATGGTTCAAATAATGCTGTTTATATATGAAGTTATCAATACCAATTTCAATATTATGTATAATGAGGAGGAGGGAAGAGGGTGGGATCCGGAAGGAAACACACCAAATGCTGTGTGCATGTATGTTTCTATCATGCTGAACCTCAATATGATGTATAGTTTCAATGCACCAATAAAAAAAAACTAAATAAAACTTAATGCCCGAATTTCCTCAATGCAACTCAGACTCAGTTGTTAAGCAATTCCCTGTTGATTATATATCCTAATTGCAATATTGTACAACAAAAATAAGATTAGCCAATGTTTTATGAGACATTTTTGGATATGTTAGCAACAAATGTTGTTAAGATCTCTTTCCTAAAAACTCCTATGCCAAACAATATCACTGTTTGCCCTGATATAACCTGCTTTCTCTTGAGAGATAATTTCAGTGATTGCTAATCTTTAAAAAGATTCTTAAAAATATGACTCTGGCCACTTAATGTTTTAATTAATAATTTTATGTGTACCACAAAATTCTTGACTTTGAATTGAAATTAACAATATACTTTCTTTAGGGACAGATTACTCTGTCAAAAAATTTTCCAAACCAGTTCTTCCTTCTTCCTCCCTCCTGAGACTTGTTGTTAGCACTGATTTATTGCACATTAGCACCTCTGTCAAAGGGTAAATACAGGAAATAAAAGAAGATGAAACAGTCCAATTTAGTTCTCCTTATGGACTCATAAAAACATTTAATGAAAGAGGATGTTGAGTTTTATAGGATAAATAAAAGTAAATTCCTATTTTTAAAAAAATTATTTCCTTTCAAATTATATACATGTGTTGAACCATTACATGAATCCCATTAGTATTTACAATTCTTATGTTTTTATGTAGTAGTTGAAAATAAATTTAACTTAAATAAAAATAAAAGTACTAAAGTGAAAAAAAAAGTAATGAGAGGTTTACTTTTATATAAATACTACAAGAAAATATATATGGTAAATCTCACTATGGTACAAAAGCAATAGGATTAATTGTAGCTTCTGAAGACACAAAGTTAAATTTTATAATTAATAATAACATTACTATTTCCAAATGAAAATCACATTAAAACAAATTAATGTGACTTTTTCTAAGGTGATATAAATAGTATAAAATTATTCATTACCTGTTATGATTTTAGCTTCTCAACAGTTAATATATTTGAACATACAATTTTTTACCATATCAAGACTCTCAGAGTCACCCTCTTATAACCTATACAAACAATTATTAATATGTGTGAGCCATGAATTTTTCTCTGGCAAATCTCATGCTTCTACAACAGATCATCATATGCAGAATTTCTATGATAACAAGTAGTATTTTTTCCAAGGATGGCTTCTCTTAAAATATTATTAGCATCCTTTTTTTCTCTTAAGAAAAACAAACTAACTTACAAAAAAATCATGGAGACTTCAATCCAAAGCAAACTGAACAAAAATCAAACTCTCTTGTAAAGTTATTTAAAAATAAAGAATAGGTCAACCGCGCCAACAGCAATCGGCATTGCGGCTTCTGCAGGCCACCAACAAAGAAGCCAGGGATCTTTTCTAAAACCAGCACTGCAGGGCATCAGCGACAAAAGCAAGCATCAGTTCCATCCACACTCGGCAGAGTCCCCGGTGCCCAGAGGCCTGAAAAGAACCTGCAGTAGTGACTGAACCGACCCCCCACCCAGAGATTAAGAGCAGCACTCAATGAGACCATAAGTCAATGAGCCGCCCTAGAGGGAGACCACCCAGCACAGCCACAGGGACTTGTGGGGTCTCAAATGGTGCAGATTGCCCTGGCGGAGGTGGGAGTGGGGTCTGCTGTGGGACGCAGTAGACACGTGGATAACCAGACAGTCCCTGGTGACATTTTGGTGGGACAAACCCACAGCCCACAGGTCGTAGCACCCTTATAGAGTCCCTGGCAATCGCCACAGGACATACAGCTGTGGTATCTGGGGAAAATTGGACCAAACAAACGTTCTTTGTGGAAAACATGGAATTCTGTATTTGGACAGAATCGGGGCAAAGTGACAGCCACTGCTTCTGTAGGCAAAGAGAGACACAAGCCTGGGGCCCCCTGCTGGTGATATCTGCCATAGGTGTAGACAGAGAGAGACATAGGGACAACCCAAGTGGAAGACTGTGGAGATCCATGCTTACAGTGAGAAGGTCAATAGCAGCAATGGTCGCTAGCACAGGTAGTGAGAGCCACCAGGCAAGGGTCCCAATCACTGAGGAGACCAAGAATTGGGCCAGCAAATGGACATTATACCGAGAAAGTGAGAAGAACCATTCAGTAAAGGCTATTCACCTTTAAGGCTCACCTAGTAGCAACTATCTACCTCCAGGATAAGAAACTATAAAGGGAGAGGGATTAGACATACCTACAGAGTGGGAGAGAAAGAGAGAGCAACCAAAAGCAACAAAGGTGGTATAAACATAAGAAACCTGAAATCATGAAAAGGAAGAATAGCAAAGAAACAATGAGCCCCCACAATCCCACAACAACAGAACCTGCCAACTCAGAAGTGAAAAGATTGCCAGAAGGACAATTCAGAACTTCAATAGAGGAAATGATACAGGAATTCTGAAAAGAATTCAGGGACAGCCTGAAAGCAATGAAGGATCAAATAAGCAAAGAATCCGACACCCTGAACAGGAACCAAAGAGAAGCTCTGAAGGAGGTGAAGGATTTAGTAATTGAAATGAAGGCAACAATACAGACCATCAACAATAGACTATGGAATAGACACATGGAAAACAGAATCTCACTCTTAGAAGATGACCTCTCCAAAAATGAACACATAGTATATAAATTAGAAAAAACAATTCGAAAGCATAAATCGGACATTGAAGAGATCTCGGCCAGTCTCAAAAGAGCAAACATAAGAATAATAGGCATAGAAGAGGGATTAGAAGCTGAAACTAGAGGAATCAATAATCTATTCAGAGAAGTAATATCAGAAAATTTTCCAAACATAGAAAGAGATGTCGATACACAGGTACAGGAAACACAATAGACAGCATCAGAGAAGAGGTTCACCATGCCACATAATAATCAAACTGACTAATGTAGAGCCCACGAGAGAATCTTAAAGGCAGTGAGAGTAAAAGAGCAAGTAACATTCAGGGGTAAACCAATAAGAATCATTCCCAACCTTCCAAACCAAGTCATGAAAGCCAGGAAGGCCTGGAGTGACATATTCCAAACTCTGAAAGAAAACAACTTCCAGCCAAGATTTGTCTACCCAGCAAAGATGTCTATCACATTTGATGGGGAAATAAAAACCTTCCAAGACAAACAGAAGCTGAAAGACTTTGTCTTGCAAACCAGGACTAGAGAAAATGCTCAAGAGATTAATTACAAAGAAGAAATAATAAAGAAATGCCAGAACCAGAGAAACAATGATTTCCTTCAAACAAACAATTAGGCAAAGAACAAACACTACCTCAAACAGAAATTAAAACTCAAAACATTAGGAATGAAAACCCATCTCTCAATAATCACGCTGAATATAAATGGCCTCAACTCCCCAATCAAAAGACATAGGTAGCAAAATGGATTAAAAATCACAATCCATCTATATGCTGCCTGCAAGAAACACACCTTACAAGTAAAGATGCATACAAACTAAAGGTGAAGGGGTGAAGCAAGGTAATCCACACTAATGAAACTCGAAAACAAGCAGGAGTAGCAATTATGATATCAGACAAATTAGACTTCAAACCTAAACATATCAGAAGAGACGATGAAGGTCATTTCTTACTGGTAAAAGGAACAATCCAGCAAGAGGATATAACAATAGCCAACATTTATGCCCCATACACAGGTGTAACCACTATCATAAAAGAAAATCTTCGTGACATTAAATCACAAATAGATCCTAATACAATAATAATGGGAGACTTCAACACACCTCTCACACCACAAGATCGATCTTCAAGACAAAAGGTCAGTAAAGATGTCTCAGACCTAAGGAACACCATAAATCAAATGGACTAGTAGATACATACAGAATATTACACCTAACTACAGCTGAACTCACATTTTTTTCAGCTGCTCATGGAACTTTCTCTAAAATAGACCGTATCCTAGGCCACAAAGTGAGTACTAGCAAGTTCAAAAAATGTGATATAATCCCATGTGTCTTTTCAGACCATAATGGAATGAAACTAGTAATCAACTACAAGAAGACCCAGAGAAACCTCATAAACATGTGGAGACTGAATACCACACTGCTGAATGAGGAATGGGTAAAAGAAGAAATAAGGGGAAAAATTAAGAAATTCCTAAAAACAAATGAAAACAGAGACACAACATATCAAAATCTCTGGGACACCCTGAAGGCAGTATTAAGAGGAAAATTCATAGCACTGAGTGCCTACATATGAAGAACAGAAAATCACCAACTAAATAACCTAATGACACACCTCAGAGCCTTTGAAAAACAGGAACAGTCTAACCCCAAAGCTAGTAGAAGACAGGAAATTATTAAAATCAAAGCAGAAATAACGAAGTAGAGAATAAAAAAACAATACAAAAAATCAACAAAACCAAAAGCTGGTTCCTTGAAAAAATAAAGATAGACAAACCACTAGCCAACCTAACCAAAATAAGAGAGAATCAATCCAAATTACTAAAATAAGAGATGAAAAGAAGCCAGATATGGTGGCGCACACTTGCAATCCCAGCACTTTGGTTCGTAGCCAGACTCAGCTCTCTCTCTCTCTCTCTCTCTCTCTCTCTCTCTGTGTCTTTCTCTCTCTCTCTCTCTCTCTCTACTTAGTGAGGCCCTCCACAACTTTGTGTAGACCCGGTCTCAAAATAAAGGATAATAGGGCCGGGGGTGTAGCGTGGAGGTACAATGCCCCTGGGTTCAATCCCTGGTACTGCAAAAAAAAAAAAAAAGACATGAAAAGGGTGATATTAACACCGATAGCACGGAAATTCAGAGGATGGATAATCAGAAACTACTTTGAAAAACTATACTCCAACAAAATGGAAAACCTAGAAGAAATTGACAAATTTCTAGTCACATACAACCTTCCTAAGTTGAATTAAGAAGAGATAGAAAATTTAAATTGACCAATAGCTATTAACGAGATTGAAGCAGCAATAAAGAGCCTACCATCAAAGAAAAGCCCAGGTCCAGATGGTTTCCCAGGTGAATTTTATAAAACCTTTACAGAAGAACTAATCCCAATACTCCTCAATCTATTCCATGAAATAGAAAGAAATGGGACTCTCCCAAACATTCTATGAAGCCAACATCACACTAATACTGAAACCAAACAAAGACAGCTCAAGAAAAGAAAACTACAGACCTATATCGTTGATGAACTTAGACGCAAAACTTCTAAACAAAATACTAGCAATGCGCATTCAAATCCACATCACGAAAATCATATATCATGACCAAGTGGGGTTCATCCCAGGGATGCAAGCCTGGTTCAACATATGAAAAACAATCCATGTAATTCACTACATAAATAGAACTAAAGACAAAATTCACACGATCATTTCAATAGATACTGAAAAAGCATTTGACAAAATCCAACGCCCATTCATGATAAGAACACTGCAGAGAGTTGGAATAGAAGGAACATACCTCAACATCATTAAGGCAATATACAATAGGCCCACAGTCAACATCATACTGAATGGGGAAAATCTTCGAGAGTTCCCTTTAAAAACAGGAACAAGACAAGGATGTCCACTGCTACCACTCCTTTTCAATATAGTACTTGAGACTCTAGCCAGAGCAATAAGACAAGAGAAGCAAATAAAAGGAGTACAAATAGGAAAAGAGGAATTGAAACTATCTCTATTTGCAGATGACATGATACTATACTTAGAAGATCAACAAACTCAACCAAAAGGCTCATAGAACTGATCAGCATATTCAGCAAAGTGTCTGGATACAAAATCAATCTTAAAAAATCAGAAGCTTCTCTGTATGCCAACCATAAATCCACTGAAAAAGAAATCCAGAAGATATTTCCACTCACGGTATCCCCCAAAACAATAAAATACGTGGGAATAAACCTAACCAAGGAGGTAAAAGACCTCTACAAGGAAAACTATGAAACATTGAAAAAAGAAATTGAAGAGGATCTTAGAAGATGGAAAGATCTCCCATGCTCTTGGGTAGGCAGAATAAATATCATCAAAATGGCCATTCTTCCAAAAGTGCTCTACAGATTCAATGCAATATCCATTAAATTACTAAAGTCATTCTTCACTGACATAGAAAAATCTGTCCTTAAATTCATTTGAAATAACAAAAAACCCAGAATAGCCAATGTAGTTCTCAGCAAAAAGAAGCATGCAAGAGGCATCACAATACCTGACTTCAAACTATACTACAAAGCCAGAGTAATAAAACAGCATGCTATTGGCACAAAAGCAGACACATAGACCAGTGGAGCAGAATAGAAGACTCTGAAACAAACCAACACTCCTACAGCCAATTGATTTTTGACAAAGTGGCTAAAAACACCCACTGGAATAAAGATAGCCTCTTCAACAAATCGTGCTGGCAAAACTGGCTAACCATATGCAGAAAAATAGAAATAAACCCCACTTTCTCACTTTATACAAGAGTCAATTCAAGATGGATCAAAGACCTAGAAATCAGACCAGAGACCCTGCACCTACTCGAATAGGGCATAGGCCCAACATTCAACACATAGGCACAGGTAAAGACTTCCTCAACAAGACCCCAAAGGCACAGGAAACTAAAATGAGGACCAACATATGGGATTGCATTAAACTGAAGAGCTTTTATGCAGCAAAGGAAACAATCAAGCACCTCAACAGAGAACCGACCGAATGGGAGATTTTTGCTAGCTACTCCTCTAATAGAGAATATACAGAGAACTTTAAAAAATCACCACTAAAAAAGCAAATAATCCAATCAAAAACTAGGCAAGTGAACTAAATAGACACTTCACAGAATAAGAAATACAAATGGCCCATAAATGTATGAAAAAATGTTCAACATCATTAGCAATCAGAGAGATGCAAATCAAAACTACCCTGAGATTTCACCTAACCTCAACTAGAATGGCAATCATTAAAAACACAAACAACAACAAGTGCTGTCGAGGATGTGGAGAAGCAGGAACTCTAATACACTGTGGGATTGCAAATTAGTGCAACCACTTTTGAAAACAATGTGGAGGATCCTCAGAAGAATGGAAATGAACCTACCATATGACCCAGCAATACCACTTCTAGGCATCTACCCAAAAGAACTGAAACCAAACTATCAGACTAATGCATGTGTATCTATGTTTATAGCTGCACAATTCACAATTGCCAAACTTTGGAACCAGCCAAGGTGTCCATCGACAGATGAATGGATCACAAAACTATGGGGTATGTACACAATGGAATTTTATGCAGCCATAAAGAAGAACAAAATTACATCATTTGCAGGGAAATGGAGGTAACTGGAGAACATTATGCTAAGTGAGATTAGTTAATCTCAACGAGTGAAAAGTCAGATGCTCTCCCTTATATGTGGAACCTAGGGAGAATGGGACTTAGAAGGAACTCCAGACAAAGAAGGAGAAAACTTTAGTTGAGCAAAGAAGGCGACCTAACTGATGGAGACAGGAGGGGAGGAAGAGGGAAATACACTAATGCACATGATGTGTATAAACAAACTTATCAGAGTGGATCACTATGCTGACCAGGGAAAGGAGGGAAGGGGGAGGGAATGGGGTGGGATTTGAGGGAGGGCTAAATGAGCAATGTGTGCATGTATGCTTCTGATACTCTGACACTTACCAACATGTATAACTACAATGCACCAATAAATGTAATAAATAAAATTAATTAATTAATTAAAAATAAAAATAAATAAATAAATAATAAAATTTAAAACATATATTTGGAGGTAGAAATAAATTATAGCTCAGTATATATTTATAAGTATTTGGAAAACTAAGGCAGATTTTTTCATTAAAAATACTTATATAATATATTGATAAAGGCTACTTCAAGATATGTAACAATTTTTATACTTTTGAGATGATAATTCAATTCTTATGGTTTTCAGTGCCCTTACAGCTATAGCAGCTATAGGCAGCTTCCTCCTCCCACTCTCATTCTCTTACTAGTAAAGAATAATTCTATTTGAATTAGAACAATATTTATGCAGGGTTTTTTATGTGGTACTGGGGATGGAACCCAGGGTATTCTACCTCTAAGTTACACCCCAGCCCTATTTTTTATTATTTATTTTGAAACACGGTCTCACTAAGTTGTGGAGGGCTTAAGTCCTGTCTCAGCTTCCCGAGTACTGGGATCAAAGCATGCGTCACCATGCCCAATGCGAACAGTTTTATAATGCTACTATGTCCCAGGAACTGTTCTATGAATGTCAAGTGTATAAACTCATTAATCTTCTGAACAAAGAAAGTGATGCTACTTTAAATATAGGTACAAAAACAAAACAAAACAAAAAACACAGGCAGAGAGAGTTAAATAACTTGTCTGATATTTCCATGAGAGATAGATGGTCTGAAGAATTTTTACTGTTGCCCTTGGAAGTCAATGTTTCCAGAATTATTCTTATCATTCACTTTTTTCTTTTAATTGTGGTAAAGTACACATAACATAAAATTTTAAATCTTACTTATTTTTAAATATACACTTTAGTAGTACTAAGTAATTCAAATTGTTTCGTGCAAGCAAACTTCAGAACCTTTCATTTTGCAAAATTAAAGCTCTGTACCTATTAAACAACAAAGTGTTTTTAAATATTAGGTTTTTCAGGCAATACAACAAATAATTATTTTGAATGCTGATTATGAATTGAGTCACAGTGGCTTCAGCAGTTAAAGATCTGACTTTGGTGTCAGGCTATGTGCTTATATATTTCCTAAGTTTGAATGAGCCTTCCAACATGGAGGAGGAGGTTAGAATTTTTATAGTGATTTATCTGGGGGCAATAAGCAGAGTTCAGCTTAGTTCAGAAATAGTTGGTCAAGGACAGTTCTCAGGAGAGAGAAGAATTTTATTGTGAATTATCAGTTTTTTTGTATTATTTGGATTTATCAATAGGAAAGGACAGTTAGTGGCAAGAGTCATGATTGGGTCGGGTAATTCAGGCAAGGGAAGAAAAAATAGATTACATTAAATTCAACTAAATTCTTTAATTTCAATTTACAAGAATTAAATGAAAATTAAAATTTTCATTCAAGTAATTGTATGCCTTCTTTTAATAACATAAAAAAACAACTTAAATGTTGTGTTAACAATTGCTATGGGATGACATGAAGAATTTTACTATAAAGGTGTGAGATGATTTGAAACTTGTTCATGTCTTAATGCTTAACAAGTATGTGCTTAATTTGCCTTTGGAAATCAATTATCTAACTCACCATTTAGCATTCACATAGAGTGGCAAAAAAACTCAATAAATGTAGTTTTCAATGACTAACAATGAACTCCTTGTCCATTACTTAAAGTGGGTAATATTTATTAGGATTTTATGTTTTAGTTCAATGCCTATTATGTATCTACTAGGCCCCCAGTATCGCCTGAGGTGGTATTATTACCACATGTATAATTTTAAAAAATTTCAGTATATCAGCATTGTACTTTAAAATACATTTTTAGGGAATAAAAATGGAAATCAGGCAATTCTAAACCAGATTTACCTGAGAAATGCCCTAAATATAACATTCCTAAGTTGTATGTATTAAAATTAACTATCATTTATATTTTACTTAGAATTTATGGGAAGCATACATATATATCATTTTACTTGATAAGGGGAAATTACTGAAGTCTTTCCAGAAGGAAAAGTGTTATTCCTATATTGAAGGTTTGCAGGATGCACATACACACACACACACACAAAGACTGAACTAGTATTGCATAGATTTTTATCCATATAGCTCACAGGAGCAATTACTACATTTGTACTCCAACCCTGTGGGATAGAAATGTAAATTTTCATGAAGTTCAACAGAACAATTAAACATCAGCAAATTTATAACTGTGTTCTCTTAAATTCATAAACCCCTCACTTTTGACTAATAAAATGTGCTAATCAGTAAGGAGTACTTAAAAATGGCTTCAAGAAACTAGATTATTCAATGTAATATCCTACATGTTCCCCTCAGCAAAGCAGTGTTGGACCCCTGCCATAGGAATATTTGAACCCAGAATTAAATGTCTCTTTCTGTAGTTACTATCTGTGAATTCCATATTGATTGAAAATCTAATGGTGCAATTTCTTCATCTGAAATTAAGTATTTTTTCTTGTCCATAAGAGTCTCTTAAATTGAATTCTAATTGTTAATGTTTTTTTTTAATTTTACTTGGAATATAAGAACGTCACATTAGTTGTTTTTATTTGTGTTTAAAATTTTTGTCTATGAAGAAGAATCCCATTCTTTGTACTACTTTCCTTACATTCCGTTAAAAGTTGGGTTGCAGATAATAATATTAGTTGTAGATAATTTTATAAATTTCTCATCAGATATTTGGGTTCTAGCCCCAATTCTGTTATCCACTATCCATATAACAATATATCTCTGAACTCCAGGTTCTCAGTCATTAAGGACATTTCAGCAACATATTTCCCATTTTCTTTATATGTATAGATATAGATTATTGTAAGTCTAGCATGTAGCTGGGTGCAGTGGCTCAAACCTGTAATCTTTTTTCTATTCTTATCTAAAGCTACTATAGAGACAGCCCACTCAAGTACAGTAAAGAACAGTGGAGTGGGGATCCAGAAGAATATTATATCAAAAGATGGTCTAGTCATCTGTATTCATTTTTATATGTCTACTGAAGAAATTACTCCAAAATTGGTGGCATAAAGTGCCATATATTTAAATTCTTACATTTCTAGAAGTTGAAGTTCAGAGTTGGTTTCACTAGATAAACACACACACACACACACACACACACACACACACACACACACACAAGATAGCAAGCAGCAGGGGCTTGCTGCCTCTGGAGGCTCTTGGGTAGAATCTGCTTCCTTGTCCTTATTGTTGTTGTTGTTGTTTTTAGTTTTCTCTCTTATATTTCTTTGGTCCTGGATCCTTCCTCCATATTAAAACCAACAGTAGAGCATCTTGCCTCAGTGGTCACATTGCTTTCTGCTGTGCCAATCTCCCTGTTCTGTCCCTTGAAAGGACCTTTGTGCTTATACAGCACCAACCTGAGTAATACAGGATAACTTCCCCATCTCAAGGTCCTAACTTAATGACATTTGCAAAATCATTTACAAGTTTTAGATAATTATGATGTGGATATCTTTGTGGGCAATTACTCAGCCTGCCACTTTCTAGCTCTGTCACATTGTGCAATAGTTACTTATAGTGTTCTTCAGTAGTTTTTTTTTTTCATTAATGTATTCTCTTCACTTAGCATAGTACCAAGCACTTGAGATGTGACTGGAGTGTTTTGATATTTTTGAGGCACTGTAGTTATGATATCCTTGACAAAGACTAAATTCTTAAACACAAAACATGACAAATGTAATGGATATACCACTTTAAAACTAATACTTCTATTTTAGTGCTCAAATATAGAATGACTTCTATAAAATTTACTTCATTAAAAAGTATATTCAAAATAAGATGAATATGCTGAACTCAAATCAATAGTAAAATCAACATGACCAATTCCAAGAGATAATTGTATCTCTTAATTACATTGCCAGTTCCTCAGGTACTCATCTTTCAAAGTTTCTAACTGATTAATCATAACAATCTTTAAAGATATAAATTTATTTCAAAAAGTTGAAGAATTTGAGAGGAAAGAGTATTACTGAGAAGTATTGTAACTGAGAAGTATTCTCTAAATATGTCATGGTTACAATAAATATAGAAAATATATTCACATTGGAATTAACTGTGATTCCATATTTATACTTCATTCTGAAAGAAGTGATTAAAATCTCCTTTGAAGCTGGCAATTTGTGTTACATTATTTTTATTCTATGGCTTTGTGTCTCCAAATAGTTCACTTATGTATTCCTGTATAGGTTGAGTCAGAAATGGGAAGCTATCATAACAATAGTAGTATCACAATAATACTAGGAGTAACAAATTTAGGAGATTTTTTTTTCACTGTTTGGAAACTTTACATTTATTTTACTAAAAGTTTTATTTGTTAGGTACTATTATAATTCCCATTTACTAGGAATACATGGCTGTGATAAATTATTTACCTTTATTATTATCAACATCTTATTTAAAGTAAAGGTTGATTTTCGAGCTCATGAAGTTAATACTAAAGTTGAACTTAGCTGTTACACAATATTGTTTTAAATTATTTTTTTTCTGCCGGGCGTGGTGGTGCACACTTGTAATCCCAGTACTTGGGAGGCGGAGACCGGAGGATCCGGGTTCACGGCCAGCCTCAGCTACTTAGTGAGGCCCTCCGCAACTTCATGAGACCCGGTTTCAAAGTAAAGTATAAAAAATGGAGCCGGGAGTGTAGCTCGGAGATAGAATGCCCCTGGGTTCAATCCCTGGTACCGCAAAATAAAATAAGATAAAATAAAATAAATAAATAAATAAATAAATTACTTTTTTCTGGGTGAGGGACATATTTTATTTTCTTTTTATTGGGGTCACACTCTTCACCTGGGTATAAAGGACAATCTAGAGATAAAATGCCATTCTGATTCACGGACATTTAGTGATAACGTTTTATTTCCTGGGAATTTCTTTTAGCCTATTGAACACATAAATTTTGCTCACCCTAGATATCACACCATTAGATGTCAGTGAGAATTCAACTTACAAAAAAAAAAATTCCAACATCCTTTCAACTAAGAAATCTCTCCAATATTATGGTTCAAACAAGTGTCATGGTACTGAGATACAAGCATGGATGTTTCAACTGTTCTATAGATTTTATTTAAAAGTAAATTCTGATTCATGGTCTTGTAAGAAGAAATTATTTTTAATAATCCCCATTGTGTTAGTTAGCATTTTGTCACTATGACCAAATACCTAAAGTAAACAAAGGAGGAAATATTTATTCTGGCTCGTGGCTTCAGTCCATGGTCTGCTGTCTCCATTGCTTTGAGCCCAAAGTGAGGCTGGATATCATGGCAAAAAGTCTTGGTGAAGAAAAGCTGCTCAGTTCATGGTAGCCAGGAAGCAGAGAGAAAAAAAGAGACAAGGATAAGGGATAAGATATAGTTCCCAAGTGAATGCCTCCAGTGAACTACCTTCTCCTTGATCAAAATAAAAAAAAAATCTCTCTCACCCAGAAAAAGTTGTATAAAAGCTAATGGTTCAACTTTAGTATTAACTTCATGAGCTCAAAAATCAATCTTTACCTCAAATAAGATGTTGATAATAATAAAGGCAATTTATCAGAGTTATATATCCTAATGTCCCACCTGCCTACAGCTTCTACCACCTCCCAGTAGTCCATTCAGTGATTGAGATGGATTCATTCACTAATGAAGTCAGAGCTCTGATGATCCAATCACTTCCCCCAAATTCCCAACAATGGATGTTCTTTCACTGAGGTCCAAGCATTCAACACATGAGCCTTGGACATTTCAGACCCAAAACATAACACTCTGCCCCTGGGTCCCTAAAGCTGATGTTTATCTCACATGATTTGATGTTATATTTAGAAGTCCCAACAAATTCCACCAGAATACTTCTAGAGCTGGTAAAAACATTCGTCAAAGGAGCAGGATATTTAAAAAATACAGATATTAATAGCCTTTCTATACACAGATACTGAATCTGCTGACAAAAAACAGGAAAACAATTTCATTTACAATAGCCTAAAATAAAGTAGAATACCAAGAAATAAATCTATCTATGGCAAAAATTATAGAACACTGAATTTTTAAAAGAAATTTAAAAATATATTAGAAGTTGGAAAGACTGCCTATATCCTTAGAAAGGCAGAATTCATATAGTTAAAATGACCACATTATGAAAGGCAATTTATAGATTCTATGCAATCCCCATCAAATTATCAATAACATGCTTTTCTAGTATGTGCAAGTCCCTGAGTTCAATCTCCAGCACTACACAGACACACAAAAAAGTCCTAAATTTTATATGAAAGATGCACAATAGCCAAAGAATATTTGAGCAAGAAGAGCAAAGCTAGAGGTATCATAATATCCAATTTTAAACTATGCTACTGAGCTATAATAACAAAAACAACATGGTATTGGAATTAAAAGAGACACATCGACCAATGAAATAGAATAGAAGATACAGGGACTAACTCACACAGATACAGTCAACTCATCCTTGACAGAGTTGCCAAAGCATGTGTTGGAGAATATATAGCCTTTTTAGCAAATAGTGTTGGGAAAACTGGATATCCATATGTATCTCTCACTCTGCATGAAAGTCAACTCAAAGTGGATCAAACACCTAAGAATTAAACCAGAAATTTTGCAACTACTAGAAAAAGCATAGCATAAATACTCCATCATATATACACAAGCAGGAATTTCCTCAATAAGCTCAGGAAATAAGAGAAAGAATCAATAGGATTACATCAAATTAAAAATCATCTGCACAACTAAGGAATTCGTTAAGAGTATGAAGATATCCTACAGAAATAGGAGGAAATCATTGCTTGCTACTCTTCTGACATAGTATTAATAACTAGACTATATTTATAACTGAAGAAACTTTACACCAAAATAACACCACAAATAACCTAATCAATAAAGAGGCAATTTAATTAATTAGATATTTCTCTAAAAAAAAGAAATATAAAAGACCAAAAATTACAGGAAAAATGTTCAACATCTTTAGCAATCAGGGAAATGGAAATCAGATATACACTGAGATTTCCTCTCACCCCAGTTAAAACAGCAATCATCAGAAATACAAGTGATAAATGCTAGCAAGGATGTGGGAGAAAAGGAACATTTATACATTGTTGGTGGGATTGAAATTTAGTACAACCTTTATGGAAATCAGCATGGAGACTCCTCAAAAGAATCAAAATGGGCCGGGCGTGGTGTCGCACGCTTGTAATCCCAGTACTTTGGGAGGCAGAGACCGGAGGATCCGGGTTCGTGGCCAATCTCAGCTCTCTCTCTCTCTCTCTCTCTCTCTCTCTACTTAGTGAGGCCCTCCGCAACTTCGTGAGACCCGGTTTCAAAAATAAAGTGTAAAAAATAGGGCTGGGGGCATAGCGTGGAGGTAGAATGCTCCAGCGTTCAATCCCCGGTACCGCAAAAAAAAAAAAAAAGAATCAAAATGGAACCATGATATGACCCAGCTATAAGCACTCTTCTATATTTATCCAGAAGAACTAACATCAGAATATTACACTAATGCATGCATACACCTGTTTATAACAGCACAATTTACAATAGCCAGGTTATTTAACCTGCCTACGTGTCCATGAACAGACAGATAAATGGGTAAAAAGTATGTAGTATATATACACAATGGAGCTTTACTCAGTAATAAAGAAGAACAAAATAATAGCATTTGCTGATAAATAGATGAAAATGGAAGACATCATGCTAAGTGAAATAAGCCAGACCCAGAAAGTCCAGAAACACATTTTCTCTCATATGTGGAAGCTAGACAGAATAAAGTAATGAATAAAAGGACCTTATAAAAATGGAATGGAGACCAGTAAAATAGAGGAAGTAGATGGGGAGGGGACACGTGAGTAGGTGGGGGAAAGTTGGGAAAGGGGAGATGCTGGGAAATGAAATTAACCAAAATATTTTTATGCACATATATGAATAAAACATAATGAATGGCAAATTTATGAATAATTATAATGCACCTATAAAATGTATATATAAAAATTAATTTACAAGTAAAATTTTGAGTTAAAATATGCAAATGTTTGTTAGAGTTGAAACAAGAAACCCAAAGAAACATAGTTCAAAGTTGGCAAGTGATTGACTACAAGACCATTAATGATGTCACTACACCATAGTCCTATGCAGCCTACTACTCTACATCCTTCATATGAATCAGCTGGGCTTTGCTTATATTATAACAGGAACCACACTAAAAAGATTCATGAAGCAATTGAATACTATAAATTTAGTCTGGTAAGCTGTTTATTTTATCTTTATTTTTATACTTTTATTGGTGTATTACAGTCTCACATCATAATGTAGTTCATAGTGATAGTGGCACACATGACACAGCACTTGATGAGTTTTCCTCCTGCTCCCACCCCACTCCCCTCTTTTCATACAACATACTGAGATTGACATTGATATTCTCACCTATGTACATAATGTCAGTGAAAGTGTTTTCTTTATTAATTCTCCCCCTACCCTACCCAAAACTAACTCCCTTGCTCCACTGGGGTTTCTCCTCCATTATCTAAAGCCCCTCTTGTACCCCAATTATTCCCTAACTTATGCATATGAGAGAAAACATATGACCCTTAAGTTTCTGTGACTGGCTAATCTCTTCACATAATGTTCTCCAGGTCCATCCATTTTCCTGAAAATGACATAATTTTGTTCTTCTTTATTACTGAGTAGAATTTCATGCTGTTTATAATCTTTTGGGAGTGATTAGGATTATGGCATAAAATCTGTGTTTCTAATAAAATCCTTCCTCTACAGTATACCGTGGATTTACTTCCATAATCCTTCTCAAACATTACTGACCTCCCTTTAACCATTAGTAAAAAGTATATATGGCCCACCGACACATTTGCTGAGTGACTACTGTGAATCAGCACCAGAATGCAACCTAATCATCTCTCTAGCTTTTATCCATTGTATATAGCACTGTGCATCCTTGGATATGCCTAAAACATGCTAAAGAATAAAAATAATATATACAGAAATGGACCAATTCATGTTTTTTTGTATCTGCTCTCTGAAGTGTTTATTAATAAACAATTAAAAACAAGGTACAGAGGCACAGTTCATTTTTATGTTCTTATAAATATGGATTTTCCTTTTAATTTTTAAACACATTTTATCTTTCCAAAAACACTTTCCATACAACATAAAAAATAACACAAAGAGAAAAAAAGAAGATGCATTAAGTTAATGTATCATTTTTACAATGCTGTTTGTTTATATAATGCTTTCCACTCTTTCTAAACTCTGGTGAAAATTTAAATTTTGTGGATTGATAAAAGTTTTATAATTCTTGCACTGGAATGTGTAGAGTCCTAAAAATGTTAGATGAATTCCTGACTAGAGGAATTTCTCACTGAAAGAAGATCAACACTGCAATAGAAAATACAATCCAGTAAATAATAATTTTAAGATATTAAATACTTATAGATAGTGAGTTACATGTATGATTTTGAATGCAATGATGTAAATAATTTGGAATTTCTGTGAATAATTTGGAAGTTCTGATGAGTTGGCTTACTGTGGCCCACAATACTAAGGTGTAATATGAAGAAGACATTTAGAATATAGCACATCCTCTTAAGTATAGATTTCCTAGAAGTTTTAGAAACATTTAATTGATGCCGGGCATGGTGGTGCACACTTGTAATCCCAGTACTTGGGAGGCTGAGACCAGAGGATCTGGGTTCGTGGCCAGCCTCAGCTACTTAGTGAGGCCCTCCACAACTTAGTGAGATCATGTTTCAAAATAAAGAATAAAAAATAGGGCTGGGGGTGTAGCCTGGAGGTAGAATGCCCCTGGGTTCAATCCCCAGTGCCACAAAAAATATTAAATTGAATAAAGCCAAGTTAAACAATATAAAAAGGGGCTTTTATGTTTGAGAAATCCTATAGTCCCCTGAATTGACTCAAAATAATGGAGTTCAAATTTTGGTTTTGTCACTCAGCTGCTTGATTTTTAGTCTTTACTTTCCCTTCCCAAACCATTCTTTCATTACATGAAAAATGAATGTAATATGACATAGACCCTAGAACTGTTTATATACTTAAATTTGATGATATTTTAAAAGATCTGTGAAAGCATTAGGACATACAGCAAGGTACAATGCATTTAATGTCCCAGACAATATTTCTATCATTCATGAAGTAATTAGAGGAACAGTTTTACCATAATATTATCTGCTTTTTCTATGTATAGGAATCATTTTGTCTATGTGTGCTACTACCTCCCTTTAAGTACCTTCCTTTTCTCCATTTCAAACCTTGATTCATCTCCCAGAGCTTATTTTTATATAAACTTCTGCACAAAGTCATCAAAGCCATAGAAACCCACAGCAGTTTCTATTCCCTCACCTAAGAGCACTGGGATTTTGGTTAACTCATTTAACTCTTGCTAGCTATATCAGTGCCTTGTTCCTCTAAATACATTCTTAAACATAATGGCATGACTCCAGTAGGTGTACAATAATAAGCTAGATTGATTTGCTTCAGGAGACACTGGTTTAGTATAGGATACTTTCCTCTCTATGCTACACAGTATGTGAGAGGGGCGACCTTGTTCTCATGTTTTTCATTTGTTGTTTTGTTGTTTTATTTTTTGTTTTGATCACTATTTACTGGGTAGCAGATTTCATAACACTAGGCTCTGGCACAAGTGATGGGACCAGGGATAGAATATTGACTCTCAAGGGCAGGAAAGTGCACATGCAAGTAAAGCGTGTATAGATTATTTTCAGAGAGATAATGAATTTACATACAAAAATGAAAAAAGAAAACACTATTGGAAAGACAAAGGAAGGGGGGAGAGAGAGAGAGTGTTTCAGTAGGAAAATGTTTGAAATTCTTACACATAAATTCGATACATCCTCTTATGTACTTTCAACATACCCTCCTTTATATCCCATTTTGCTTACTTAACATGCAAAAATAATATGTAACTAAGAAATTTATGAAATGTATCCTTTAAGTAAAGTGTGACATGGAAACTCATGCCTCAAACAATATTAATTTTTCTATCAAATGGCAGCGAGGAAGGAAAGTAATATAGGAGAGGTGGTGGTCAAAGTGCATCCACTAACCCATTCTTTCTTAAATATTGATTTAAAAAAAGAAAACATGAGTATACCCACCTAGCTATATTGCAGTCCCTAGACTCCTTTGCTCTTAGGCGAGATGATTAGATAAGTTGATAAAGTTTTTGGCAGTGGAATATAAACAGAAGTGTTTGATGCCAATTCTATGCCAGGACCTTAAAACAATAGACATAAACCTTGGCACTAGTCCGGGCGTAGTGGCGCACGCTTATAATCCCAGTACTTTGGGAGGCGGAGACAGGAGGATCTGGGTTCACGGCCAGTCTCAGCTCTCTCTCTGTCTCTGTCTCTGGCTCTGTCTCTCTCTCTCTCTCTCTCTATCCTTAGTGAGGCCCTCCGAAACTTCGTGAGACCCAGTTTCAAAATAAAGTATAAAAAAAAATAGGGCCGGGGGCGTAGCGCGGAGGTAGAACGCCCCGTGTCCAATCCCCGGTTCCGCAAAATAAATAAATAAATAAATAAACCTTGACACTCTTTTTTTCTTCCCAGAAATTAATATATGGAAGTGGCTAGGGTATAGCCTTGACCTCACATACAAATATAATTTCACAGGGATACAAGATGGAAAGAATGTGGGGGATTAAATGACCTGAAAGAGCAGAGCCATCCACTGACTCAGAATGTGCATCAGGACTTTTTTCAGAGAGAAAGAGAGGAGAGAGAGAGAGAGAGAAGAGAGAAAGAGAAAATATATCCTGTGTTAGCTTTTCATCACTATAACAAGAAACCTGAAACAAATCAACTTATAAAAAAAAAGGCTTATTTTGGCTCATAGGTTTGGAGGTTCCAATTCATGAATGACTGGTTCTATTGCTTTTGGTCCTGTGGTAAGGTAGCACATCACGGTGGGAGTGCATGGGGAAGCGAAAGCGTTCACCTCATCACCAGCAAGCAATGTTGAAAGAAAGAGACCAGGGTCCCACACTTCCCTTCAAAGGCATGTTCCCAATGACCTAAAGGCCTTCTGCTGGGCCCCAGCTCTTGGAGTTTCTACCACCTCCCAATAGAAGCACCTTAGGGACCAAGCCTTTTAATAAATAGATCTTTATCTATTTCCAAACTATAGCTTATCCCTTAGATCTGTTTCATAAGCAACTTGTCTTCAAATAATACATAAGTCATGATATTATTATCATGGTTATATTTAGTGTTCAAGAGGAAATTCAAAACATTGCTCCTAAGAAGTCTATCATACCCAAAGACAAAATGAGAATTGAGTAGATTGATTTTGGGGGCATACACTGTGATTGAATAGATGATCAGGAGTAGAGAGGTTGCCAAAGGTCCTTATTTCCTCTTACCCAATTTTCATTATGTGTTTCAAAGTTCTATTACATCAGACTCACCCACACATACATACTGGTTTGGGTTATAGATATCTTTGTACCCCAACCGTAATGGAGTTTTACCTAATTTCATAAATTTGACTCTTTAAAATATGGTAGTTTAAAAATAGGCTATATTATAAACACTTTTATGTTATGATTGTACACCATCCTATCTATTCTATACAATAATTATTAAAATAACATTCTATACTTATGTTCCAGATTATCTTCCCAGCATTGCACATGCATTAGCCCATTTCTTCCTCATACCAGCATCTTGGGTAGTTACAAATTCATATGTATTCTCTTCTTTATGCCTGGTCCATTTTTTCTCTGGCTTTGTGCCTTATTCCATGGAAGCAGGCATTAGCAAGAGCTTGGAGGGAGGAAAGAGAATAGTCAGGGTGGTCTCTCCAGCTCTGTTCCTCCTCAACCATTGTCTCTGACAGACGCATCCTTTCTGGGAAACAGCTTTTGTCATGTGAACTTTGCATTTGTACTCTCATGGATTTTCAACAACACAGTTTGTCTAACTGATCACTTAAGTCACAGCGGTGGTTAATAGCTGAGCTCTGTTAGTTTTTTTGTTCCTCATAGTCCCTGTTTTTCTTTTATGTGATATGGAGATCAAACCCAGGGGCATTCTACTTCTCAAGTACACATCCAGCCCTATTTTATTTTTTATTTTGAAACAGAGTCTTGATAGGTTGCTAAGAGTCTCTCTAAGTTGCTGAGAATGGCCTTGAACCTGCAACTCCTGTCCCAGCCTCCGAAGTACTGGGATTACATGTGTGCACCACCATGCCTGGCTCATTAGTTTCTCTTTAATTGAACCACTTGTTCCTTGCTGATATATTTTCCTCATTTTATGGACAAGGAAACGTAAGCACAAAAAGATCAATATCCCAAGTTTATACTACAATGGTGTAATAAGGATTCAAAACCAGGCAATCTGATGCAGTATCTATATACTTAAATCTTATGCAATAGTGCTCTGTGAATCAGCACTTCATTAAAAACACCAAATGCTGGTGAGGATGTGGAGAAGTAAGAACTCATCAATAGATGGTTTACAAAACTATGGGATATGTACACAATAGAATTTTACTCAGCCATAAAGAAGAACAAAATTATGCCATTTGCAGAGAAATGAATGGAACTGGAGAACCTTATGCGACGTGAGATTAGTCAGTCACAAAAAGTGAAAAGCCAGGTGTTCTTCCTTATATTTGGAAACTAGGGAGAAAACGGGGCATAGGAGGGACTCCAAAGGGGAGAAACTTTAGATGAGTGAAGAAGGCAACCAAACTGAGGGAGATGGGAAGGGAGAAGGGAAAACACCTCAATGAACATGATGTACACACACAAACTTATCAAAGTCAATCACTATGCTGAGCACAGGAAGGAGGGAAGAGGGAAGGAATGGGGGTAGGGACTGGGGGAGAGCTAAATGAGTGCTGTGTGCATGTATGCCTCTACCACCCTGAACTTCATCAAGATGTATGATTACAATGCACCAATAAAAAAATTCATTTCTCTCTCTCTCATTGTTTCCCCCTTTCTCTCCATTTAGCCTTTTCCTTGTTTATCTTTCCTCTTGTAAAATGAATTACTATGCACCACTAAAAAAAAGACCTTGTAAATAAATTTAGGACTTTCTGCAATTTAACCTTTAAATTATGACAATACAATTTAGGAAAAGTTTTAATGTTGTAACTGACAGGATATACAGTTCCAATTTTAATAGGAAAAATTATATCGATGATCTCAGGAAAGAAAGCAAAACATAATATGTGGTCCATATAATAGAAAAGGCACAATGAATGAAATGACCAGTGTCCAACTCTGGGTGTCCAGAGCACATTCCAAATGTGTAGGATAAACTAGGCTGCTTTCTTCTGGTGCCACTAATACTCACCAAACCTCACTAAAGCCTTTTGTTCCTGCTACATGTGCATCTAGTAGCTTTATCCTTTTGATTTGTTTGTTATTTTTCCTATAAGAAGGAAATGCACTAGTCATGCATAGTAAAGATACGCAGTTCCTTTAGGTGTTATAGTCCCATTTTAAAATACTATATAAATTGATATTCTGAATATATTTATCAGTCCCTATCAGTTTGGTTAATAGGTATCTGACTCTGCATGATAGAGCTTCTTTCAAGGGTCTGAGGAAACTGAATTATTAAACCTTTAAGAATTTTTGTTTTCAATTTAAACGCTGGCAAGAAAGGAGTAAAAGGAAGGCGGTATACAGTACAATTAGCTGAAAGTATAAACATGCTAGCTAAAAGGAATATTATTTATCAGCATCATCCAGAAATAGCACTATGAAACAACTCTGTATGCCAGTTTCTCATAGTCACTCCAAGTTAACAGCCACACTCCTCAAAGAATTCAGATTTTATTGCCTAACATAGAATATGTCATAAAAGATATACAAACAACTAAGCATAAGTATGGAAGCCAGGTTGACAGTAACATTTCTCAGAGTGTAGTAATAAATTGTCATTCTTGTCTATCAACAAGTCTCTTGTGGGTTTTATTTTATCAAAACTTCCCCCATAGAGCTGACTTGATCCATGTTTTTCCTACTGCTAAAAAGCTGAAAACAAGATCTTGGACAGTATGGCATAGATTCCCTGAGAGACTCAGAATCACATCTTTAGTCCCTCTGATTCTGATTCCTATGTACTGTAAGTGGTTCTTCAGGGCCTGGACTTTGTAATCACATAAAAAGGGGTTTGATTATTGATTTGGTCACTTCCCACTGAATGACATTGGAGGTGTGTATGTTTGCAAAAGGAGGATACTAATTCCAATATTTCATGGTTCTGATGAATCTTAAATGAAGTAATGTATGTGTCTTACATGTAGACCACTTATAGAAGCTACTATTATTTTTATTTTAGCTCCATTTGAACCCTTATAATCACAATGTAAAGCTAGATTTGATTACTAAAGTTTACCTTTGAATTTTATAGTCTTAATATTATGAATATTAATATTATTTTACTCCAGATGAGTAAATGAGCAATGCATGGAGATCTATAATTAATAAATGCTAACTGAATCAGATTTTACTGTATCTATATGTGTTTTATGAAAATACATTGCTGAGAAAACATTGTTACTGAATAATATATCTTTAATTACCAGATAATGACCAGAGATATTAAATATTGAACACATTTTTCAAAGATATTTTGATGTAAAATTTTTAGTTTTAATATCTGGGTCAGAAACATTTCTTGAAACTAGAATAGACATATTTGAATCATTTCAATTGCAAATAGCTAGGTTTTAGTATGATATTTATAAAAAGACATTTCTTTATTGAACAAATATGTATTTTTATTGCATGCTACATTCGTCTAGAATCTATGTATTCAGAGATGAATAATATGGAAAAATTTCTGCCCCTAAAGAGCTTGTGCTGATATATAATTAATATGCAATTTTCAATAGCTATTGACTTGCATTATAATGGTAAATTATATATGATAATTTTATGGAATTAAATAGAAATTGTAGACTTCAAACAAGTAACATTTCATCAATTTTCTTTTTAAAGGCTGTGTAGTACTCCTCTGTGTGAATGCATGAATGCACACATGTGTGTGACATTTTCTTTATCCATTCACTTGTTGAGGAACCAGACACAAATTTCTTTCTAAGTTTGGCCATTGTGAATAATATTGAAATAAACAAGGGAGTACAGATATCTTTCA
The DNA here is from genome assembly GCA_004027185.1 of Glis glis. Taxonomy (NCBI): domain Eukaryota; kingdom Metazoa; phylum Chordata; class Mammalia; order Rodentia; family Gliridae; genus Glis; species Glis glis. The sequence goes on from PVJS01010942.1 coordinate 46,330, forward strand.
ACATAGCTATTTCCATTACTTTGAATGTATACCCAGAAGTGGGATTGCTGGATCAAAATATAAGTCTATTTTTGATTTTTTGAGAAAACATATTGTTTTCAAAAATGGCTGCATTAATTTATATTCCCACCAACAGTGTGCCAGGGTTAGGGTACATTTTTCTCTGCATTCTTCCCAATACCTATTATTTTCAGTCCTTTTAATATTGCCATTCCAACAAGTGTGAGGTGATACCTCATTAAAGTTTTAATTTTCTTTTTTTATAAATCATTTATTGTTTTTTTAATTTATTACATTTATTGGTGCATCGTAGTTATACATTTTGATAAGTGTCAGGGTATCAGAAGCATGCATGAACACATCGCTCATTTAGCCCTCCCTCAAATCCCACCCCATTCCCTCCCCCTTTCCTCTTTTCTGTGGTCATCATAGTGATCGACTCTGATAAGTTTGTTTATACACCTCATGTGCATTAGTGTATTTCCCTCTTCCCCCC
>PVJS01010943.1:0-46821 GCA_004027185.1 Glis glis
TGAGGCTGGCCGCGAACCCGGATCCTCCGGTCTCCACCTCCCAAAGTACTGGGATTACAAGCGTGTGCCACCCTGCCCGGCTAACCTTGACTTTCTAAGACTGGCTGATCTCACTTATCATAATATTCACTGGTTCCATCCATTTTCCTGCCAATGACATAACTTTGTTCTTTATGGCTGAGTAAAATTCCATTGTGTGTATAGACCACATTTTCTTTACCCATTCTTCTAATGATAGACACCTACGTTGGCTCCATAATTTGGCTATTGTGAATTGTGCTGTTATAAACATGAGAATGCATGTATCACTATAGTATTCTGACTTTAATCTTTTTGGGAAGATACGAAGGAGTGGTCTAGCTGGTTCATATGGAGGCCCTCTGCAACCTATTGAGACCCTGTTTCAAAATACAGATTAAAAATAGGGCTAGGGGTGTAGCCCAGAGGTAGAATGCCCCTGGGTTCAATCCTCGGTACTGCCAAAAGAAAAACAAAACAAAACAAAACAACATATTGATCATAAAGTGCTTAAAAACCATCTATTAAGTAGTCTTTTGAGGATCCTCCATACTGATCTCCATTGCGATTGTACTAATTTTCAATCCTACCAACAGCGTGTAAGAGCTCCTATTTCCCCACATTCTCACCAGCATTCACTATCATTGATATTCTTGATGATTGCCATTCCAACTGGAGTTAGATGGCATCTCAGTGTAGTTTTGATTTGCATCTCCCTGATTTGTTGGTGATGTTGAAGGGGATTGGGGGAGGGTGTCAGGGAGGGGAACAAGGAGGATTGAGGGAAAAAACAGTTCAGATAATACTTTGGCAATATATGAAGGTCTCACTACCAATTTCACTAACATGTATGGGGAGGAAGAAGAGGGAGCAGGGTGGATGTGGAGGAAAACACACCAAGTGCTGTGTGCGTGTCTGTATCACGTTGGACCTCACTAGGATGTATAATTGCAATGCAATCATAACACTGGTTTTTTTTTTAAAAAAAAAGCACAGCCCCCCTGTTATAAGTCATGAGTCAGCCTCACAGAAGTCGATCAGGGTGCATGACGCTCGGTATGTGTCTTTCCATGACCAAAAGGGAGTAACTGAAACAGGAAGTCGAAAATCAAAGCATAATTCCCCCACATAGCACCATGTGCTGCTCTGCGCCCCGACACGTCACTGTCACTCCCTGCTCCGGCCCGTGAGTCAGAGAAGATCATGGAAAACCATCCTCATTGTGAGAAGCTGATCACAGGTCACCACTCCCCCGCCCCCTGCAGCAGAGGCACAGTAGACGACCCCAGATGACACCCAGACAAGACTGGTCCCGAGCATTCCACCACCACCACCACCTCCCAAACGCAGGAGACAGGAAAACCAAGGGGTTTGGGCTCCCCTTGGTGGGGGGGGGTGCTTTGCCCAGGAGAATATTTTTGGGGGTGAGATTTCAAGGCATGTGCTGCCTTCCCATCTGGAGGTTGGTCCCTCTCCTTACTGTGTCGTCCTGGGGCACAGTTTGTTGCATCTTACAAATGGCGCTTCCTAGACCTAGGCAGGTCTTGCTCTGCAGAGATCCTGACAAGGGGACATGAATGCTACAGAGCCCATTTCCTAAAATCCTGCCCGCAGTGGGCAGACATTGAACCCTTTATCAACACTGGTATGAAATGGCACCAGGTTAGGAGTTCCTAAAGGGCAGGGGCTTTGGCAAGTTTGTCTATTTTTTAATTTTCTGTGGCACTGGGGATGGAACCCAGGGGCGTTCTACCGTTGAAAACTACACCCCCAGCCCTTTTTATTTTTTACTTTGAAACAGGGTCTTGTTAAGTTGCTGAGGCTGGACTCCAACCTGTGATTCTCTGGTCTTGGCCTCCCAGGTGCTGGGCTTACAGGCGTGCACCACAGGACCTGGTGTGGCATTTTTATTTCTCTGTACTCATGAAGCTGTGGGACAACTGGCTTTACATGCTCTAACTCAAGGGGGCGCCACTCACACTCTGATGTCACACACTTCACTATTTATTATGAAGATGGTCTGACAAACTGGCCATAAAGGATCTTGCACTAAAAACACCAGTACTTTGAATGACTTTCTAGCAGATGGGAATAATGTCAGGAAAGGGAGGCTTTTACTAATCCACTAAGGAGCCACATGTGTGATTAGAGCAAAGAATACAACCAGATAATGAAATTCCTTGAGGCGTGCTAAAAGCCGGGCCTCTATCAGGGCAAGACGGCATTGCCATGGGTGGATTTTAAGCAGGGGGATGACACTATCAGTTTGGCCTCCTGAAGTAGTTGCCCCGGCTGCTGCCAGGAGAAGGGATTATTGGCACTGTCTCTCAAGTGGGCGTCCCCGGTGCCACCCGCCTCCAGTCTGTTGAGAGGTGAACGGTGTCTAACAATTTGTTGCAGGAAACTTGGGGACAGTGGATGGATTGAAGGCATATTTGGAGGTAAGCTGACACCTAATAGATTTTTGGTGATTTACTCTGCACAGAGTAGGGGAATCACTATCAAGGTTTCTAGATTTGGTGTCTATTCGTTGTCTTCTCCCAATGGCAGTTATTGTACTGATGGGTGGTGAGTCTCTTCACTGACCTGAGGAATGATGGAGGAGAAAGTGATAGTTTTGAGAAAGATGATAAGATCTGCTTCTGACTAGGTCGACTTTTAAGGTGTACATAAATATCCAGGAAAAAGCCAGGCACGATGGTGCACACCTGTAATCCCAGTACTTGGGAGGCCGAGACAGGAGGACCGCAAGTTCGAGGCCAGCCTCAGCAACTTAGCGAGACCCTGTTTCAAAATAAAAACGAAAAAGGGATGAGGGTGAGCCAGGCATGGTGGTGCACACCTGTAATCTCAAGGATCGCGGGTTTGAGGCCAACCTCAGCAATTTAGCGAGATTCTCAGCAACTTAGAGAGACCCAACTTTTTTTTAAAAAGGGCTGGGGTGTAGCTTGGAGGTAGAATGCCCCTGGGTTCAATCTTCAGTACCAGAAGAGAAAAACAAAATCCAGGTAGAGGGTTTCAGTGGACAGTTACATATGTAGACCTGGAGTTTAGGAGAGAAATTTGGTATGGAGATATGCATTTTGGAGTTTTCAGCATAAAGAAGATAATTGAACTTATGGGGTGAATGCAATGGGGAGCGAGATTAGTTTAAGAAAGAAGATGGTCCAGGAGAGAGAGAGAGAGAGAGAGAGAGAGAGAGAGAGAGAGAAAGAGAGATTGATTTGAGAGGCAGGCAGCAGATAAAGAGCCTTCAATGGTGGCTTAGAAGGACAGGCAAAAGGAAAACCTGTCTTCTAAGAGGTAGAAGGAAAACAGGAGAGAAAGACGCACGGACTCTGGATCAGAGAGGGTTCCAGAGCCAGAGCCAACAGCGTGGGGTGTGACGTGCCCCCTGGACCTCAGAGCTGAGATGGGCCAGAGCGCGTTCAAGGAGGGGATTCGAGGCTGACTGAGGTCTTCAGGGGTGAGCGGCGAGTGAGGACGTGGAGCGGAGCACAGATCACATCACTCTTGTGCTAAATTTGGCTGTGAAGGGGAGGAGAGAGAGAAGGGTGTAGCTGGAGGTCGATATGGGCTAAAGGAAGATGATCTCAGACAAGACAGGTTTAGACAAGTGAAAAGCTGATAGGAAGGAGCGCATGGAGAGGGACGGGTGGAGATGTCGCACAGGCTCGAGTTCACCTGCCTGCATTCCCACCTGAGCACCGTGCAAGAAATAGATGGACTCAGATTACTCTTTTTTTTTTTTTTTAGTACTGGAATTTAAACCCAGGGGCATTCTACGTCTGTGTTACATACCCAGCCCTTTTTAAAATTTTGAAACAAGGTCTTGCTAAGAAGTTGTTGAGGTTGGCCTCAAACTTTTTATCCTCCTATCTTAGCCTCCCATGTACTGGGATTACAGGTGTGGGCCGCTGCGCCCGGCCCAAATTCTTTTAAAATGATAAATGTAGCAGAGTCATAGCCGGGTGTGGTGGCGCACGCTTATAATCCCAGTACTTTGGGAGGCAGAGACCGGAGGATCCGGGTTCGCAGCCAGCCTCAGCTCTCTCTTTCTCTCTCTCTCTCTTTCCCTGTCTCTCTCTCTCTACCTAGTGAGGCCCTCCGCAACTTCGTGAGACCCGGTTTCAAAATAAAGTATAAAAAAATAGGGCCGGGGGTATAGCGCGGAGGTAGAACGCCCCTGCGTTCAATCCCCAGTACCACAAAAAAAAAAAAAAATTTTTTTTTTGAAACAAGGTCTTGCTAAGAAGTTGTTGAGGTTGGCCTCGAACTTTTGATCCTCCTATCTCAGCCTCCCATGTACTGGGATTACAGGCATGGGCCGCTGCACCCGGCCCAAATTCTTTTAAAATGATAAATGTAGCAGAGTCATATGCTTTTATTGCTCTCTGATGCAAATGGGAGAAAAGCTTAGAACCAACAATCTTCCTTTAGATCTAATAAGAATCCTTGTTCAGTATTTATGCCACTTAGAGATGTACAATCCTTTTTCAGTATTATTTCCAAGGCAATGGTTTCATTTATCAATTGCTGTGGAATAAACTACCCCCCCAAGCTGGGCACAGTGGTGCACGCCTGTAATCCCGGTACTTGGGAGGCTAAAACAGGAGGACCGCAAGTTCAAGGCCAGCACACAGTAACTTCGCAAGATCCTGTTTAGAAATAAAAAGTAGAAAGGGCTGGAGGTATAGTTCAGAGGTAGAGTGTCCCTGGGTTCAACTCCCGGTACCAAAAAACTACCCCCTAAAGCTTAGTGGTTTTAAAAATAAAGGAGTGGCACACGTCTGTTATCCCAGTACTTGGGAGGCTGAGACAGGAGGATCCCAGGTTCATGGCCAGCCTCAACAACTTAGCAAGGTCCTCTGCCAGTTAGTGAGACCCTGTTTCAAAAATTTAAAAACAAATAGGACTGAGGGTGTAGCTCAGAGGTAGAATGTCCCTGGGTTCAATCCCCGGGACCACAAAATAAATAAACAAAGGAAGACAATATTTATTGTTTGTGAATCTGCAGTTGGTCAGGCAGCAGCAGGATGTCTTGTCTTTGCTCCACCCAGCAGAGGTTGAGGGGGCTCAAGGGTGGAGCCTGGAGCAATCTCAGGGCTCTCTGACCTCCAGGAATGGAGGCTGGTGCTGGCTCTCTGCTGGGACCTCACAGGGATGGTCAGCCAAAACACATTCACGTGGCTGTTCCCTGTCACTCGATCTTCCCCATGAAACAAGATGGCACCTGGGTTCCGAAAGCGAGGCTCTAGGAAGAGACAGGCGGGTGGGAGCGGTGTAACTTTGGAAGGACCTCGCTTCAGAAGTCACCCAGCATAACTCTACTTCATTCTATTCACAGCCAGCCTGGAGGGAAATTAGATTCCTCCTCTTCAAGAGAAAAGTCTCAAGGAATGTTGGGCATGTTTTAAACCCACCACAGCAGCACGTAGCCAAAAAGACAACCTAACTACAGGCTTCTTTATCAGAGAAATTTCTATAGAATATAGCAACAATTTCTGTGGCCCTTAGTATTTTGTAAGACTCTTGTTCAAACACTTGCATGGGTCGATTTATTTATTTATTTATTTATTTATTTATTTATTTATTTATAGTACTGGGGATTGAACCCAAAGGCATTCTACCTCTGAGCTACACCCTATCCCTGTTTTTATTTTATTTTATTTTGTTTGTTTGTTTCTTTGTTTGTTTGTTTTTGTGGTACTGGGGATTGAACCCAGGAGTATTCTACCTCTGAGTTAAACCCTAGCCCTTTCTTAAAATTTTTTTAGTTTTTGAACAGGGTCTTTCTAGCTTGCTGAGAGTGTCACTAGATTGCTGAGGCTGATCTCGAACCTGCCATCCGCCTGTCTCAGTCTCTCAAGTACTGGGATTACAGGAGTGCACCACCATGCCCGGTTTATTTTTTGTTTGTTTGTTTTTTTGAAACATGGTCTTCCTAGGTTGCTGAGGCTGGTCTTGAACCTGTGATACTCCTGTCTCAGCCTCCTAAGTGCTGGGAGTACAGACGTGTGCCACCGTGCCTGATGGGACTATTTATTTTAACCAAGAACAGAAGAGTTGGTGATACTAATGGGGATTCATTCTGCTCCTCATAAGGCACAGATAGCAAAGTACCAGTCTGGTGGCTGTTCTTAATTTAATGCCTCTCAAATGGATCTTTTGAACAGGTTTCTGCTGCAGAATTATATCTAGCCTACTGAAGCCGAGGGGAGAGGGCCCCTCCCTGAACTGCTGAGACTTGTTTGTTAATTATGAAGAGTGCTATTATAATCAATATTATTTGTATGAAAAGCCCAAAAGAAGGCCTTTGGGCTGGAAATTTTCCCGGCAGACGTAGAATAAGGACTAATGGGATCTTATTTAGTAATAGTGGGATAAAGACCGTAGACCATTTTTCTTCCACCTTGTGTAACTTGGGCCAGTAAAGTGGTCAAAACCACCACATCATAGGCTCTTGGGGGGCAACTGAGTAGGCTCATGCATGCCAAGCCCTCAGCACAGGGCCAGGCACCCAGAGGTGCTTACTGAATGATTGGGGGCCTCCTTGGGGAGGCTGAATGGGACAAAACAGAAGGGTAGAGGACTGGCTTTGGGTAAGAATGAGCTCCTGCTTCTGTTGGATGACACAGAGAAGGAAAGGATAAAAATTAAAAAAATTCAGTGGGGTTTTTTTTGGGGGGGTACTGGAGAGTGAACCCAGTGGCATTCTACTTCCGAACTACACCCCCAGCCCTTTTATCTTATTTTTATTATGAAACAGGGTTTTACTAAGTTGCTGAGGGTCTCACTAAATTGCCGAGGCTGGCCTTGAATCTGTGATCCTCTTGTTTCAAGCCTCCCAAGTACTGGGCTTACAGGCATGTGCCACCACACCCGGCAGATTCAGTGGATTTTAATGTGCGCCACTGGGGGACTCAGAAAGTCTCCTGTTATTTTGCTCTAGTTGAGGGAAGTTGATGTGAGATAGGAGATTGATGAAGGTAGGAATGACTTGAAATATTTTCTGTGGAGACAGAACTGCCAACTCATATGAGGCACGGAAGGTTTGCTAAGACACCACAAAGGTCAACTGGTTTGGGAGATCACCAACATGCATGGTCGTCCATGTCCTGCCCAGGTGCTTAGGGACTCTGGCATACAACCCAAGAAAGCAGAACTTGGACAGAGCCAGAGGTCCGCCTGGTAGTCGATGGGAGGGACAAGGGTCCAAGCAGTGGGGAATACCAAAACAAGAATGGTCCATATGAGTGACTGGAGAGAAGCGGAGACCCCAGGAGAGCTGGGAGGGCCAAGTTGAGTATTTCAAAGGACTGGAGGGCTGCTTGTGGTTGAAATGCATGAGTAGTGGTGTGCTGGCATTAGAAAATTGCTCTGATATTAACTAATTAAGGCAGCCATTCAGGCAGGGAGAGGCGGTAGCTCTGTTACATTCCCCCTCCCTTCTTTTCTGCCCCTTTGTTCTAATGATTAACCCATAGTAAGAATGTAAAGACGATTGAAGCCTCTAGCCTTGGAAGCACGCAGAGACTTAAGAGCACCATAGAGGCAGTTAAGGCTTCAGCCCTAAGATCACAGTGACTCTGCTTGGTGCATTTTAAAACCATAAAAATAGCAAGGGCCTTATCCCTTGCTCTTAGAGATTACACACAGCCACACTGGCTGCAGCTAGTGCCTCTGTTTCCCTCCTCTTCTTCGTGACTCGGCCTCAATATGAGAAAGGTAAACTCCATGCGTTACATCAAAGTGCCCATAGTTGATAAACAACCAATACAGCCCAATACAACAGGGGTAAAAACAAGGTAGATTAGTGACCTCTGCTCTTAGTAAGTGCAGTTAGCAGACTAGAAGGCACCGCCTGCCTAAGGAATAAGTTATGCCTAAGAAATAAGTTACTAGTCCGTTGCCTTGGTAACGCTGATAAGAACATACTAATGTGAAAAGTGTATTTAAGGGGCCGGGGTCCGAGGGAGGGGCAGAGTTCCACTTCCGGGCTCTCCGGCGTGTCTTCCAGGCATGCTGCTTTTTTCCTCTTCTCTTTTCTATTTCCTAGAGACTTTGTAATAAAATTTTGTTAAGCTGCAACCGAGCCGCCTGTTAGTTTTAATTCCCCTTTTCAGAAAATCTGATCTGAATTGAGGGAAAGAGCCCACAGTGCCGCTCCCACCATAACAGTGGGGATAATGGAGAGACAGTAAGGAAAGACAGAGAAAGAATGAGCCACGAAGACTGTTAGATTGGAGTGGTCAGAAAATAGGATGCTTATGTTTGAAAGCATTGATGGTGGAGAGGTTATGAGTGATAACAAGGCTCAGGGTGACCCTGGGGGTGGATGAAATGGGAGAGTAGAGGTGGAAGTAACTGGTGGTGAGAAAGTCAAAGGAATGAGAGGTCATGGTGTTAGTTATTCAAATGGCTCAAAACAGAGAAGAGGAATTATTAATAGAGGGGAATGTTAACAGAGGGGAATGACCAGGAAGTCAGTAGCTGAAAGCTACAAGCACAGCTATAGAGCCAGGCGTGGTGGTGCATGCTTGTAATCCCAGCATTTGGGAGGCTGAGACAGGAGGATTGCAGGTTCGAGGACAGCCTCAGCAAATAGTGAGACTTTCATTAACCTAGCAAGACCCTGTTTCAAAATTAAAATAATAAATAGGGCTGGTTATGTAGTTCAGAGGTAGAATGCCCCTGGGTTCAATCCTCAGTGCCACAAACAAAACAAAACAAAAAACAAAACAAAAAAGCGGGTATAGGATGATATTAAACTTCAAAAGACAGGGACTTTTGTTTGACTTGGGTCTATGTTTTACAATGGCAGGAGAAGTCACAAACTGGCAGTGTCCATGGCGAGGTGACCATGTGCTTGTCCTGACTTCCTGGACTGTGGTACCTGGAAGGCAGTAGAGACACAAGCCCATTCTCCTTGAGAGAGCTGCACTGGGAGTTTGGCCCTTGAGGGGAGCCAGACTCCAGCTAAGGTCAGAACTGGGGGTACATTCAGAAACGAGAATGGAAAGATAAATTCATTCATTTGATGAGTAATTGTGGAGCATTTGCTATGTGTATGATCCTGCTTGGGGCATTGAGATGGGTCTGTGAATAAAGTAGTGAGGAATTTAGCTGGACGTGGTGGTGCATGCCTATAATCTCAGTACTTGGGAGGTCAAAACAGAAGGATCACAGGCTGGAGGTCAACCTTGGAAACTTAGCGAGGCCCTCAGCAACCTAGTAAGTAACCTGTTTCAAAACAAAAAATAAAAGGGACTGGAGGTATAGCTTGGAGGTAGAATGTCCCTGGGTTCAATCCCCAGTACCAGAAAAAAAAAGATAGTGAGGAATTTATATTCTAGTGGAAGCAACAGACAACAAATAAACAAGCCAATACATACTCAGTATAATTTCGGATAGTGATGCAGGCTCTAAAGAAAAAAAAAACAAGGCTATTAGATTGAAGCTGAAGGACATGTGGAGTAAGTGGGGACTTGTCTGTCACAAATCCCATCCTCCAAAGAGAATGAATTTCTCGGGGATTTGTGGCAACTGTAATTCTAGCTAGATGGTAGTGGAAATGGCCTCGCGGAATAGCAGATGGAGGAAAGCACATTAGGGTTTGCAAATCACTGCTTTGGGACCAGGGATTCTGCAAAGTCACTGCCGGAAAGTTGATCCCATGGTGGCCCCTGGGGAAGTGGTGGTCAGTGCAAACTCTCTCCTACCTGCTGGGCTTTGAGGCCAATGTAGACTATTGCAACCCCTGCCCAAGGCCCCCATAGATCCTGGGACTGCTGCGCAGGTGTGGGCTGGAGGCAGGCTCGGAAGCCTCCCAGGCAGCAAGCAGCTCGGGAAGCCATGGTGTTCTTGGAGTTGGGCAAAGGGAAGCAGCTAGCACTCACTCCCGACAGTCAGAGGCTCGGAGGAAACCTTTTTAAGGTAAGGAAAAGGAAATTTTACTTCACTGCAGATTAGTAAACATCAGTAATTTACTTTCTTAGTCAATCTCTGAGTAAGGTTGGAAGAAGACCAGGAGCAATACCTGGGGGCAGAGTTATAGCCGACTGGGAACATTTGGGAGGATGCCCCAGAGCAGACCCCTGAGTTCCTGTGACCCACTCCGGGGCTCTGATTGGCCAGAGCTCTGGAAATGCCACTAAGCCCAGGTCGGTGTCCCCTTGTCTGATTTTATTTATCATGAATCCTACAATTCTTTCTTTCTTCTTTCTTTCTTTCTTTCTTTCTTTCTTTCTTTCCTTCTCCTTCTCCTTCTCCTTCTCCTTCTCCTTCTCCTTCTCCTTCTCCTTCTCCTTCTCCTTCTCCTCATCCTCCTCCTCCTCCTCCTCCTCCTCCTCCTCTTCCTTCCTTCCTTCCTTCCATCCTAACTCAGGAGCATTTTACCTTTGAGCTACACCCCTAGCCCTTTTAATTTTAATTTTTTTTAAATTTTGAAATAAGGTCTTGCTAAGTTGCTGAGGATCTCACTAAGTTGTTGAGGCTGCCCTCAAACCTGTGATCCTTCCATCTCAGCTTCCCAAGTACTAGTATTACAGGTGTGCACTACCGTGCCTGGCACATGTGGTATATTTACAAACAACCATAGTGAGATAAGCACAGTTCCCCCAGGACCCCATGGTCTCCCTTAAGCTCTGTTTTGCACATGCTGCTCTTTCTGATTAGAAAATCATCCACTTTTACCATTTGCTGATTTTACTCATATTTCAGAGTTCAGCTAAGGAGTCAACCCCTCTGGAAACCAGGGGTAGTTTCACCCCTAGATTAAGTATTGCCCCTTTTCTATGCAGCTGTGAGACCCTGGATCACCCCCAGATTAGCACTTGCCAACTGCACGTTGATTGTGAGCCTCTTCCACTAATCTGCAAGCAATTTAAGGGCAGAGGGTGTGTACTATGTGTTGTTATGTCTCCAGTAACTATCTTACAGTGGATATTTAATAAATGTGCAATAAATAAAAAATGAAAAAAGGGAAGGAGTAATAAAGAAAGGGAGGAAGAAGGAAAGGAAGAAGGAAGAGAGGGAGGGAGGAAGGAAGGAAGGAAGATGGGGGAGAGGGAGAGAAATGCAGAGTGCAAGGGACTCATGAAGAGAAACAACTCTATCATACTGGAAATAAGAAGCAAAGTCTTCCAGGAAGAGTTGAGGTTTGAGCCACATGCTGCAGTAAAAGGAAGTTTCCAGAAAGAATCAGGCCAAGGGGGTTTCAGATAGAGCCAAGAACACATGCTACAGCAGAGGTAAGGAAGATGTTGACATGTTGGTTTAGTTGTCAGGATTCTGTGAAAGGTCATAGAAAGTACTGCAGCTGGTGTAATTGGGAAATGTTTTCATTGAAAGAATTACATACTTGCAGAATGTGCTGGATTCCCGAGCAATGGGCTTTAGACCACACATTCAGGAATAATTGCCAGAGGAGTCCTCTAGAACTGGCTTGTGGGGAGCTGCCATCTCCGTTGTCACCGTCAGGACGATGCTGTTACACTGCTGGCTGCAGCTCTGCACCCCTGGAGCCCAGGGCAGGGACCACACAGCTATTGGCTGCAGAAATACACAGCTCTGCTTGCAATTTGGAGATCACAAAGCTACCTCCTGAAGCATGCTGTGCTTGCTGAAATCTGCAGCGAGAAAAAAATGGATGACTCTCCCCTAATACGACGGTCCAATTGCGGCTAGAACTCTAGCTGCAAGAGAGTCTGAGAGGTGTGGTTGCTATGTTTTGGATGTAGTTTGTCCCCCAAAGGTTTATGTGTGGAAAGCTTGGTCCCCAGTGTGGCAGTGTGGAAGTGGTAGAACCTTTTAAGAGGCGGGACCTGATAGGAGGTAAGTAGGTCACGGGGGCTCTGCTCTCATGAATCGATTAATGCTGTCTGGCTGGAGTGGGTGAGTTCTCAGGGGACTGGGTTAGTTCCCATGAGAAGGGTATGGCACCTGAGCCTGGCTCCTCCCTCGACTCCCTCTTCTGCACAAGCTGCTTCCCATTCTTGCATGAGCTCTTAACCATTGTGATACCATCTTCCACGAGGCCCTCATTAGAGTGGAGCACAAGCCAGCACTATGTTCTCCCGAGCTAAACAAACCTCTTTTCTATATAAAGTACCAGTCTCAGGTATTTTTCTAGAGCAACACAAAAGATACTAAGATATGATTTTGTTCTTCTTTATGGCTGAGTAGAATTCCATCGTGTGTGTATACCACATTTTCTTTATTCATTCATCTGTTGATGGATACCTGGGCTGGTTCCATAATTTGGCTATTGCGAATTACTATAAGCATGGGTATGCATGTATCACTATAATATTCTAACTTGAATTGTTTTGGAAAAATACCGAGGAGTGGTATAGCTGGGTCATGAATTCAGGGGCATGAATTCTACCTCTGAGCTATACCTCTAGCCCTATTTTATTTATTATTTTGTCTTCCTAAGTTGCCGAGGGCCTCACTAAGTTGCTGAGGCTTGCCATGAACCTGTGATCCTCCAGTCTCAGCCTCCCAAGTACTGCGATTACAGGCGTGCACTTGTAACTGGCCCCAAGTCCCTGGCATCAGGGCCCCCTGATGGGCCTCTCCTCCACCCACCCCTATCCTCTGAGCCTCTAGCAAAGATTCCAGCCAAAGACAGGGCTAAGGACCCAGATGGCAGGAGACTGAGTCATCTGACATTTAGTCTCACCTCTGCTTGGAGCCTCCCTCCCTCCCAGCTCTCCCTCCTCCCTGCTTGGCTGGCACTGTGCTCTCTACTCCACCTGTCTCCTCCTGGCACTCATCCTCCTCAACTTTCTGGCTCACGGCACCTGGCACCTCTTCAAGGACCTACCCCATCCTCCTCCCCCACAGCACAGGCCCAAAGCCACGGGCTCAGCGATCAGACAGATGTTATGCACGAGCCAGCGTCCCCAGTGTAGTGATGTAGAAATTTTTGGTAGAAGGAGGACATACCCAACGGCTTGAAGAGACTGGCTGCTTTGGGGAACAGTGAGTGGGCAAGTTACCACGACAGTTTCTCAAGAGCTATGACATCAGGGGCTGCTGTGGACACAGACAATGACTGCAGGTCCTGGGAAAAGAAACCCGGGGCCTTCCAGTGGAGTCCCAGAGCCCTGGTGATTATGCCCGGCCCTCGTGAGAACCACAAAGTCTGGGCTTGCTCACCCTCCTGCTCAGTGAGGACATCGTTCATTCAGTATGTGTCAGAGTGATTTTTCTGGTGAGAACCGTTCGCTCAGAAACATAGACACTGTAGGTGTAGTAGTCCAGGCTGCACAGTCTCACTCACACTGTGGCCATCCCCCCAGGAGGCGAAACCCTCTGCTCAGAACTTTTTTAAAAGAGGGGGAACTCACCTCCTAGTGCCGTCCCTTCTGGGAACTGTGCACCTCAGAGAGTTTCTCTCTTCCCATCCTTCTTTGGGTGAAATGACACTGATGATATGTTGTAAGCTTTTTTTTTCTTTTCTTTTAATGTTTACGATCCAGTCTTCAAATAGCTGCATCATTTTTCATGAATGGAGGCTTCTGAATCCAATTTCCTTGTTTTGCACGTTGAGGTTTCTTCTGATGTTTTGCTGTTTTCTTCGATGATGAAATCTTTGTGTTGTTGTTGTTTTTAATCCTTCGGATTGTTTTCTATTGAAATATTCCCTGAAATGGGATTAGTGGATCCATCCTTTTTTTCCTTCTGAAGGTTTCACAAGGCATTATCATTAATCAGTCTTTTACTATTAAAACTTAAGTGGCCAATTGAGAAAAAGATTGGTGTTTTTTTAAGGGTTGGAACAATAATAGCCTTTTGATGGTGTGAGATTTTGCAACAGTCTCACCTGCTTTTCCAATCTTTGCTAATTCATCAGATGTGTGTGTGTGTATCAGATGTGTGTGTCTTTGTGGACTATTATTATCCTGTGAATTATGGCGGTTCAACTTTTTTTTTTTATACTGGGAGTTGAACTCAGGGGCATTCTACCTCTGAGCTATACCTCCAGCCCTATTTTATTTTATTTTATATGTTTTTGAAAAAGGGTCTTGCTAAGTTGCTGAGAGTCTGGTTAAATTGCTGAGGCTGGCCTCAAACCTGCAATCCTCCTGCCTTAGCCTCCCAAGTACTAGGCACGTACTAGGTAGAAACAATTCTTAGGCACATGCCACTATACCTGTCCAGTTCAACATTTTCTATATTTCTATTTTCCACCTGACTTCTACTGTCTGTACATGTTCCTTTGCTTACTTGCCTACAGGAATTTAAACTGTTTTCTTTCCAATTTGTGATTCAAAAGCCAGGTGTGAAAAATCAGCCAAGGGTCTTTCTTCAAAGTCACACAAATGAGGGAATGGGCCTTCAGCAACTTATGAGATACTATTTCAAAATAAAAATAATAAAATAGGGCTGGGGGTGTAGCTTGGACATCGAAAGCCCCTGGATTCAATCCCCAGTACCAAAATAAATAAATAAAATATATATATCCTATGACATGCACCTACGATACATACATATTCCACAATATGATCTATGGGGCCATTGTAGTATATTTAACTGCCGCATTGTACATCAAGACGAGGAGTGGTGTGTCTTTACCAAAAGACCAAAACAACGCTTGAGACAGGTTTACATGGATCAGGACGGCGACTCCTCTGGTTGCGAATGAATTAAAGACGCCCTTTGTTAGGTGTGACCCCATGTCAATCAACGCACGTGCACACGCAGTGGGCCAGCCCTCAGATCCCAGGTCCCACCCTGGAGTCCTGCGAGGAGGCCACTGTCATTGTAGGGCTTACAGGAATGCCTCCTCTGTCCCTCTGAGGTCAGGCAGAGGTTCCTATCTGTGCTAAGGACTTGCAATCCTGGCTTCCGAAGCCTGGGACATTCTCTGATCAACCACGTCACATACTCTAGTGTATTAACCACAGAAAGGACCTTAGACCAATTCCAGAATCAGAGAGGCAGGTCTTGTGGTGGAAGAAAAAGGCGTTCACCCTCTCACACCGTTTGAATTCTTGGGTAGAAACAAGTGCTAATACTGGCCAGCCCATTAAAGTCCCAGAACCCCCTCAATTCTTACCCCCAAGACCTTGGGACAAGATCCTCGCCTTGTGAGGAAGCAGCTACGTGTGCTGGAGAGAGCTGAACCCTGCCTCTCCCGGCTCCGCGTCCTTAACAAGTTACCTCCTTCTGACTTGCGAAGCACCTCTAGTTAGGGAAGGGATGAAAAGCGTAGGGTACGTAACGCACCCAGCACGGTGCCTGGCTCAGCGGGTGTGGGGCAAGCGATGCCTCCCTCCTATCCCACGCCGGGAGCGCACCTTTGGCGGGCACCTCTACTTTCCCATAGATTGTATAGACCATCAGAGCTATATACAGTCTGTGCATTGAACACGGACCCGTGAAACGAATTCTGGACTGAGTTCAGTCTACTGACTTCTACCGCTGTCTCTCTGTTTACCAAACGTTTGCATATGGCCTCTTGTCAGTTGGAGTAACAAAAGGCCAAGCATCCTGATCATCTGGAGAGGTTTGGAGAAGGTCATACATTGTCATCTCTTAGGCTGTGTAATAAGCATCCTGTCTCACATTTGGACAGGAATTCGTAGTTCACAGGCAACCCCCCCTCACACACACAAACGAGCTTATTTCTAATTGATTTTGGCAACAGTTCTATAAGAGAAGTAAGAGGTAGTTCGATCATTACAATCTCTGGTGTGTGTGTGTGTGTGTGTGTGTGTGTGTGTGTGTGTGTGCGTGTTACTGGGGATGGAACCCAGGGGGCATTCTACCCCCAAGCTACACCCCTAGCCCTATTTTATTCTTTTATTTTGAAACAGGGTTTCACTAAATTGCTAAGGGCCTCACTAAGTTGCTAAGGGCCTCGCTAAGTTGCTGAGGCTAGCTTCGAACCTGCGATCTCATGTCTCAGCCCTCCAAGTACTGGGATTACAGGTGTGTGCCACCACGCCTGGAACTGGGCTATTTTAGAGTGGGGGAAAACTGAATCTCAGAGAGGTATACAGACTTGTCTTGGGGACAGTGTGTGACTAAATGGGAAGTTAGAGTTTTCTGAATACCTATCTCTTGGAGGAGGCACCGTAGGGGGAAGAGGGCTCAGCCACACAGCTCCGTGCCTCAGTTTCCTCCCCTGTAAAATGAAGATAATAACAGTACATTGTGAAGGTTGTTGGGACAATTGGATGCGACGGTGCACATGACGACACGGTGCGGTCTTTGTTATTGTAGTGGCGGCTGTGGCATGCGGTCTAGGTTTCTACCTTCGCCACCTCCCACGAAAATGGCCCGGAGCTGAAGCGGTCACATCCCTTCCCCACGGGAAGGCATCCGCTGTGCGTGCAGGCCTGGCTCCTCGCCAGGGCCACCCGGCTCCAGAGCTCAGGGAAGGGGCTGGGCCTGTGTCGTGGCTTCATAGCAGCTGACCTCTGCTCTCTGCTCAGTCCTTCTACCTGCACCCCCTGCTAGGTCTGGATCCTCCGTTACTCCCCAGTGACCGCCATGCACGCTGATCTCCACGGCCGGCTGCGCTCTACACACTTACCTGAAAACCTTCCCGTGGGTCAGGCCGTCCACACGAAGCCCCCTTTCCAGAGGGGCAGAGAAGTTGGTCTGGGTTAGATGTGCACCCTGCGTGTCTGCAACAGAACGTGACAGAGAGGCCGTCCTGAGGTCTCAGTCCACGTCCTTGGCCTCCCGCCCTGGGCCCCTGCCAGCCGCGGCAGATCTCTGGGTCTGAAGCAACCTCAGGCTGGGTTATTCTGTTCCTGAGCATAGACTCCCTTCCCCCGTGGTGCACCTCTTTGTAGCAGACCACAGGTCGATAGCATGTTCCTGTTCCTGAGCATGGAGAGGCGTGTCCTCGGACTCTCCAGGAATTCTGACGCACCGCAAGTTTCCATGATCTAAATGCTTCTACGTGCCCTACCAAAGCCCCTGGGCTCAGAGCAGGGACTGAGTCAGGTGGCCTTGGGGGCCATGGGACAGGGCTTCGGAATGCCTGGCCACCACGAACACCAGACACCAGCAGAGCTGTGCTTTGGCTCTGGTTGCATCGGGGGCACAGAATCCTTAATCCCCCTTCCCACACACACACAGTGTGAAGGGGAAGACGCCAGTTGAAGCGCTGCCCGCTCTTCTCCCACCTCCAACCAGCTCGCCACCCCAACTCTGCCCCGCCCGAGGCCCTTGATGGGTAGAGGGACATGGGTCTGGAGCCGGGTGCCCCTCTCACCCATATGCTCCACTCCTTGTTTTCCCTTTGAGCGTGACCCTTGAGCTTTGAAGATGTACTTGTAATCGCCTGAACCCCCCATACAAACGATTCTTACTTTGGGGCCCTCCCTCTTCCTTCTCCTCCTCCTCCTCCCCTATCTTCTTCCCTGAACCTCTTCTAAGTCTCTGCTCCTCAAAGCCCTGGGCTTCCTTCATCCTCACAAGAATCATCCTGGGACATGGTTTCCTGGGGCCCAGAAGATTCTGGATCCTGTAGGATAAGGGCACGCCCACTCTACTCACCTGTTTCCTCGAGGTCTAACATGGCACCTGGCACCCGGTGGTGGGGAGAAAATACTCATGGAGCAGACGTCTGCCATTCATTATCTTATTGGCTGTCATGGCAACTGACAAAAGCCCGCCTTGGCTTAGCTGGCTGTGCAGCTTGGCACCTTGAACACTATGGGCAGGATGCGGATTGGTCCAACTTGAGTCACGTGCCCCATGCACTGTGGCTAAAGCGGGGTGAGAAGCGAGTTCACAGAGTGGTCACAATAGCCAGCCTGGGTGCCCATGGGTGGATGAACGAAGAAAGACGTTGGGGTGTCTACATAAGATGGAATCCGATTTAGCCTTTAAAAAGAAGAGAACGCTGCTATATGTGAAATATGGAGTTACCTGGAGGGCACTGTGTTAAGTGAAATAAGCCAGACACAGAGAGACAAATAGGACATGAGCTTATTCACGTGTAGAATCTAGAATACACACATAGAAGAGCATAGTGCTGGGCGCGGTGGCGTGCCCGCAATCCGAGTACTTGGGAGGCTGAGGCAGGGGGATGGTAGGTTTGAAGCCAGCCTCGGCAACTCAGCGAGACCCTGTTTCAAAACAAAACAAAAAAAAATAGAATATGGTTGGGGTGAGACCATGGGAAACGACTCAAATGTTGAGTCATCAGTGACACAGTGACAGAAAGTACACATGGATCCTGTTTCAAAATAACAAATAAAAAGGGGTGGAGCTCAGAGGTAGAGAACCCCTGGGTTTAATCCCCAGTACTAAAAAGAGAGAGGAGAGAGAGAGAGAGAGAGAAAGAGGAGAGAGAGAGAAAAAGAGAAAGAAAGAAAGAAAGAAAGAAAGAAAGAAAGAAAGAAAGAAAGAAAGAAAAAGAGAGTAGAATGGTGGTTGCCACAGGCTGGAGGAAGGGACAATAGGAATGATTGGTTAAAGAGTATAAAGTTTCAGTTATGCAAGATAAATGAGTTCTGGAGACCTTTTATAGGAGTCTAGTGTCTACAGCTAACTATATTATATATGTATATATATATATATATATATATTTATTACTATTATTATTCTTTTTTGGTGGTACTGGGGATTGAACCCAGGGACATTCTACCTTTAGGCTACACCCCCAGCCCTACTTTTTTTTATTCTTTATTTTGAAACAGGGTCTCACTAAGTTGCAGAGGGCCTCACTAAGTAGCTGAGGCTGGCCATGAACCTAGATCCTCCTGTCTCAGCCTCCCAAGTACTGGGATTACAAGCGTGTGCCACCACACTCAGCTTTATATATTTAAATTGTTATGCTGGTAGGTATTACATTAAACATTCTTACTAAACTAATGATCATGATGGTGATCATGATGATGATAATAATAATAATAGCAGTCAAGAGGCCGGCCGGAAACCTTGGGAGGTGATGAACATGCTTATGGTCTTGATGTGGTGACAATTTCACAGGTGCATACTTACCACCAAACTAATTGAGCTGTCTACACTAAATATGTACAGCTTTATATATGTCGTTTATACCCCCATAAAATGCTTATTACAAATATGAGAGAGTAGAGCCTGGTGTCGTGGTGCATGCCTGTAAGCCTAGTACTTGGGAGGCTGGGACAGGAGGATCATAGGTTCGAGGTCAGACAACCTTAGCAACTCAGTGAGACCCTCAGCAACTTAGCAAGACTCTGTTTCGAAATAAAAAATTTAAAATGGCTGGGGGGTGTAGCTCAGAGGTAGAATGCCCCGGGTTTCAATCCTTAGTATCAAATACATACATACCATATATATAGTCGGAGGGAGAAGAGCAGGAAGAGCTCACCAACACCAGGCAGGATGCTGGGCAGACAAAACCTCAGTACTGAGCCGGAGGCTTTATGGCGAAGAGCTCTGTGAACTCGAATGCACTGTGGCCTTTGCACACGGCAGCCTGCGCCCTGCTGGATCCTTTCCCTTCTTCGTTCTCAGTTTTATGACGTCTTGGGTTCCCTCGGTGCTGCCTGCTGGCCTTTGCAGGATTACCTAAGCAAGGCTTCGGGTGCAGGAGACAGACGCGCCTGGACTTGCTTTGGCTGAAACAGGGAGTTGGTGAGACTTGACACCCTGACAGGAAGCACAACTGGACATTATGAGAAGAGCTAACCAGGAAGAGGAAAGTTAGGAGAAATGAAGGCAGCCATGACTTCTGTCCATCCAAGATCACGGAATTCCCTCCCTCCCTCCTTTCCTTCCTTCCTTTTGTGTGGTGCTGGGGATTAAACCCTGGGGCATTCTGAACTATACCCCCAGCTCTATTTTATTTTTTATTCTGAAACAGGGTCTTCCTAAGTAGCTGAGGCTGGCCTTGAACCTGCGATTCTCCTGTCTCAGCCTCCCCAGTACTGAGGTGACAGGTGTGCACCACCGTCCCCGGTTGCTCACTGCGTCCGTGGGCCTGCTTCATTCTTCTCTGTCTGCACCTCTGCGACCTTTTCAAGACGGGTGCCCTGCCGCTCGGGGACGTTCGTGTCCTCAGTTTGAGAGTAGCTACGTGCTGCCTGGCTTCTCTGGGTTGTAGCTCCTCATCCTGGCTGTGGGTTAGCGTGAAGCAGGCGCCACCGCAGGTCCGATTAGCCATGGCCGGGGGTCAACAAAGTCAAATCCATTCTTACCTGACTGGTTCTGTGAGGTGTGCTGACAGTGATGGAGTAGTTTCTAGAAGAGCAGGTTGTGGACACAGTAGAATCTGCACGTTCTTGACCTCAACTGATGTGAATGTTTCCACTGATGCGAACACTTATGAATGTTATGAATGCCCAGCAGCCTCATTCATCTATAGATGCATCAGTGTGTGTGTGTGTGTGTGTGTGTGTGTGTGTGTGCGTGTGTGTGTGTGTGTGTGTGTGTGTGTGAGAGAGAGAGAGAGAGAGAGAGAGAGGAGGAGAGAAGAGAGAGAAATTATTCTTGTGCATATGGGTGCATTTCTCTATGGACCAGGGGCCAGGTTCTATACTAGCTGGGATACAATGGTGATCAATGCAGACATAATCCGTACTCTGACCTGCCTGGGAGGTCACATCAGGGAGGGTACATCAGGAAGGTCAACATACTCAAAGCATCTGAGCTGGGATCTTGGGGTGGGGACAGTCGATTAGTGTGTGGAGCAGGGCAGGGAAGAGTGTTCCATGCAGAGGAAGAGCCTCTGTCGAGGTCCTGCAGCAGGAAGAAAAGATGAATTTGAGAAATTAAAAGATGACCTATGGGGCTGGTGTTCAGAGAACAAGAAGGGTGTTTTACAAGCTGAGCCTGGAGCCCAGCTGGGTAAACTCTTATAGAGGCCTTGTTTTGTTTTGCTTTTGGTACTGCAGATCTAACCCAGAGGTAGTCTATCACTGAGCTACATCCCCAGCCCTTTTTTGTTTTGAAATGGGGTCTCACTAAGTTGCTGAGGGTCTCATTATATTGCTGAGGCTGGTCTTGAACCCGTGATCTTCCTGTCTCAGCCTCCAAAGTACTGGGATTGCAGGTGCGCGCCACCACGCCTGGCTTGGGGGTCTTTGGGGTTCTATACGACCAGGGGAAACAACTCAAAGACTTGGTTATCACAACGGTGAAACCGATCCCACGCCTTTTCGAACCTCAGGTTCATGGCGCTGGCCCTGGATTCTTGAACTAGCAGGAAGGAGGGTGCCCACGGCTCCTCCGTCCCTTGCCGCACCGGAGGGATCCATCCAAACTCCGAGTCCTCCAACGGCTCATGGGAGCTCTGGCGTTGAGTCCAGCTGGTGGCCCAGCCTCTGTTTCCACAGTAGACTTCCCGTTAGGGACCTTGGGTGTCTCCTGCAGAAAGACCTCACCTGGGACTGTCTCAAGCTAAGAAAGAGGATCTGATAACACTGGGCCGCAGTATCTACTCCTCTTTTCTTTTCTTTTCTTTTCTTTTCTTTTCTTTTCTTTTCTTTTCTTTTTTTTCTTTTCCTTTTTTTTTGCGGTACTGGGGATTGAACCCAGGGGCATTCTACCTCCGAGCTACACCCACAGCCCTATTTTTTATTCTTTATTTTGAAACAGGGTCTCACTAAGTTGCGGAGGGCCTCACTAAGTAGCTGAGGCTGGCCGTGAACCCGGATCCTCCAGTCTCAGCCTCCCAAGTACTGGGATTACAAGCGTGTGCCACCACACCTGGCCTTCTACTCCTCTTCTGACGCCTCTCCCCTGCCCCCTCTGGCCTCCATCCTTTCTTCTATCCACCCTTCGTCCCCTTCTCGGTGCCAGCCAGGCCAGTGCTGGAAGGAGTCATCAGTCACGGTCATTGCAGTAGGGGGTCCTAGGGTTCTTTTTTTTGGTACCAGGGATTGAACCCAGGGGCATTCTACCTCTGAGCTACACTCTCAGCCCTATTTTATTCTTTATTTTGAAACAGGCTCTCATTAAGTTGCCAAAGCTGGCCTAGAACCTGCGATCCTCCTGTCTCAGCCTCCCAAGTGCTGGGATTACAAGTGTGTGCCACCACACCCGGCTCCTAGAGTTCCATAGAAGCCTTCTCCCTGTGACCAAGTGCCCAAATGCCAGGTCCCCCCACTCTGGCCAGTCTCCCCAAGCTCTGGGACATTGGGCTCCAGGTGTCTCAGGTGATCTGGGTACGCCTAGGCCAGGCCACTGGTTCGCTCAGTGTTCTGGGGTGGGCCAGGCCCTGGGAGGCCAGGCATGCCCGAAATTATTCCTTCTGCCCTGGACACTCCCAGTGCCAGGGCCAACGGCTCTGTGCAGTGGTCAACTTGTATATCTCTGGCCCTGACCAGCAGCCTACTTAACTCTTTAGTGACCAACCCCAGTCTAGGCCAGACTGGAGCTCCCCAGGGAAGAAATCAAACCCAGGCCTGTGATAACTAGAGCTAATATGGTCATCCCTCGGGATCCACAGGGGACTGGTTCCAGGACACCCCTGCAGGTATCAAAATCCACAGATCCTCAAAGAAAATGGCAAAGGAGCCGGGTGTGGTGGCGCACGCTTGTAATCCCAGTACTTGGGAGGCTGAGACTGGAGGATCCGGGTTCACGGCCAGCCTCAGCTACTTAGTGAGGCCCTCCGCAACTTAGTGAGACCCTGTTTCAAAATAAAGAATAAAAAAATAGGGCTGGGGATGTAGCTCGGAGGTAGAATGCCCCTGGGTTCAATCCCCAGTACAGCAAAAAAAAAAAAAAAAAAGAAAGAAGTTCATGTTGGTGTCTTAAAGTGTGAATACTTAAGACATAGAAATACCACATGGATGTTTTAAAAATTCTTTTCCACACACTGGGCGTGGTGGCACACGCTTGTAATCCCAGTACTTGGGAGGCCGAGACCGGAGGATCCAGATTCGCGGCCAGCCTCAGCTACTTAGTGAGGCCCTCCGCAACTTCGTGAGACCCAGTTTCAAAATATAGTATAAAAAAATAGGGCTGGGGATGTAGCTCAGAGGTAGAATGCCCCTGGATTCAATCCCCAGTACCACCAAATAAACAAGTAAATAAACAAATAAATAAAATGGCAAAGGATTTGCATATAACCTTTGCACATCCTCCTGTATACTTCAAAGCATCCTGAGATTGTTGATAACCCCCAGTGCTGTTTGTAACACCCCTGTTATTGTTGATAACACCCAGTGGTAAGCGCCGTGGACAGCGTTGTTCTGTATAATTCAGGGAACAGTTACCAAAATGTTGGCACACGTTCAGTGCAGAGGCCCTTCTATCCTGGACACTCGACATCGTCTCTAGATTACTTATAACTCAGTGCAACGTTCAGTGCTGTGCAAAGAGCTGTTGTTCCATATTATTCAGGAATGACGACCAAAAATGCAGGTACATGAGCTGGACAAAGGCAATTAAAAGAAGATTTTGGAGCTGTATACTTTATGTCCTCTCTAGCGTATTTATAACATCTAATGCAATGTTAAGTGCTGGGTAAATAGCTCTTTCTGGGTACTATTCAGGGTACGATGACCAAAAGAGTCAGTGCATATTCAGTACAGAGGCTTGTAATCCCAGTACTTTGGGAGGCAGAGACCGGAGGATCCGGGTTCGCGGCCAGCCTCAGCTGTCTCTCTCTCTCTCTCTCTCTCTGTCTCTCTCCCTCCCTCTCTCTCTCTCTCTCTCTCTCTCTCTCTCTCTCTCTCTTTCTCTCTACTTAGTGAGGCCCTCCGCAACTTCGTGAGACCCGGTTTCAAAATAAAGTATAAAAAAATAGGGCCGGGGGTGTAGCACGGAGGTAGAATGCCCCTGGGTTCAATCCCCGGTACCACACAAAAAAAAAAGAATATTTTTGATCCCATCCACAGTTGTTTGAATCCACAGATGCAGGACCCACGGATATGGAGGGCTGACTGCAGTTCATGCTTACCATGTTCTAAGCACCTTACATTTGTCAGATCCATCCTTACAACTACCCCTTATCCTACAGATGTTGCCAAGGGCACACAAGATGTTTGGTGAGGCGAAGATTTGAATCCCTGGGCCCCATCCGGAGCCTCCCTCATCACGTGGCCCCTGCTGTCATAATAGATGGCCACACTGCATGCCGGGACAGGCTCCACCAGCAGCTTCCCGGCTGCCCCCAAGCCTGAACTTTCCAGGTTTGCAAAGTTGGCACTTAAAAAGTTTCCAGGTTTACGAAGTTTAGTTCCTGATTCTTTAGCAGACAGGCATTTCTCTACAAAAGCTGCTGCTAAACTTCTAAGCTGAGGCTTACAGACCCTGGCTTCTAGCTTGGGGAGCCTAGGCTAAAGAGAACAGGAAGTGTGGCCCCGTGGGAAGTCCCTGTGGTCAGGAGCACCGGGTAGGGAGCCTTTCCCTTCTGGGCTCCTGCACCTCCCAGTCCCCTCGCAGGATCTGAGGGTTGAATGGGGGAGGCGGGCCCTGGGAATGAGGCCAGGCTCTGATAGATACTGGGAAAGCGAAGGGCTCCCATCCCACCAGATCCTCCGGGAGAAGTTTATGAATCAGGAGCTGTTGTGCAATGAGGGCGGCCTGTGTTTCCCCACTGGAAGGGAGACTTGCAGGTGGCAGGGCGGGAGGCAGCATCGGGCTGACCTGCCCTCACCCTCTCCCTTACCTGTGTGTATTAAGGCGCTGCTAGGAGCAAGGCCCCGTGCACACGCACACAATTCATAGAGTAGTTTATAGTCTGCGTGCACCTGTCCTTCCGGGTGTCTCAGGTAGGGCAGGCGGCATCAGGCCCATCTTACAGCAAGGCCTGGAAGGTAGAGAGAGGCCCAGCTGCTCAGCTGCACACCTGGGGACCTGTTGCTCCTGAGGCTGTACTCTGACCACACCAACTTCCCCGTGGCACTCAAAGAACTCTGAGGAGCCAGGCGCAGTACCGCATGCCTATAATTCCAGTACTTGGGAGGCTGAGACAGGAGGATCGCAGGTTCAATGCCAGCCTCTGCAGCTTAATGAGACCCTCAACAACTTAGGGAGACCCTGCTTCAAAATAAAAAAAATGAAAAATAGGGTTGAGGGTGTAGCTCAGAGGTAGAATGCCCCTGGGTTCAATCCCCAGTACCAAAATAAAGAAGGAGGAGGGGGAGGAGGAAGAGGAAGAGGAGGAGAAGCTTGAAGACCCCAGCTGGGGCCTCTGCCTCTGTTCTAGAGTATCCTTCCCGTTTCTTTCATAGTGCAGGTTGCAGCTCAATGGTCTTTTTCTTTCCTAGCCACTCTTCTTAAAACTCCCACCCACACCTGGGCCCTGCAGGAGCGCCTCGTGCTCTTGATTTCCAAGTGGCGCTTACCATCATAAGAAGTCAGGGTTGGGGGAGGGAGGTGGGGAGGAGAGAAGGAGAACCGAGGCTTGAGGAAGGGAACAGTTCAAGTAAGATTAGATCCACGCGTGAAGGTTTCCCTCACACGCACGGGCAGGGAGGAGGGCAGTGGGTGGGATGTGACGCGCGCGTGTGTTTATATATTTATGTATCACTTGGGGTCTCACGATGATGTATAATTTCAAGGCGCCAATAAAAGTATAAAAATAAAACTTTTACATGAGATCACTAAAAGAAGAAGTGAGTTTATTTAACTAGTTCTTGACTGGTTTCCTCCATGAGAATGCCAGGCCCTATGTCTGGCACGGTGCCCCCGGCACAGGATGAAGCCAGGCCCGGGGCTCCCGTGGCAGGTGGGGTGGGGGTGGGCACGGCCCCCTAAACACGGCTCATTCACCACATGTGATCCCCAGTTTTACGTAGATAAGAACCAGTTCGGCTTCTGCTAGCCTGAGTCACCCTTCTGGAAGCTGGGCCTGGCCTGGCGTCAGTCGTCAGCCGGCCCCTCCTGGGGTTGGCAGGGCCTGTGTGGGTGTGTGGGAGGGGCCCGGCTCTCCTCTTACTCTCCTCAGGTAGGGGGAGAAGGAGCAGCTCCACCTGGGCGGGGCTGTGGCTCAGGTACCACGGGAGCTCCTTTAAATGGAGTGGCTGGGTCTGGACCCGGAGGCTGGAAGCTCTGGGGAGATCTCTGAAGACCCCTCCCATCCCATGGCTCTAGGTAAGCTCTTTCTAGTGCTATTTGTCATCTGAAAACGGGGGCGGGGGGGGGGAGTTGTGTCTCCCACCGGTGTTTATCCAGCGCTCTTACCCGCAGATAGCAAGTGTCCGAGAAATGTCCAGGGCCTGGGGCTCTGGACTGGCCTGGGAGACCCAGGGAATGGGAGGCCCCGCCCGAGGCAGAGGACTGTCCCACTGTGAGCCTGTCAGTCATTCTCCTCTGTTGACAGAAACAGGGAAACTGAAGAAATGGGCCTGAAAGACTAGAGAAAGAGCCAGGCACAGTGGTGCGGGCCTGCAATCTCAGTCCTTGGGAGGCTGAGACAGGAGGATCACAGGTTCGAGGTCAGCCTCAGCAACCTAATGATTAGTGAGACCCTGTTTCAAAATAAAAAAAAAAATAAGGCTGGGGGTAAAGCTTAGTGGAGAAGGCGTCTGGGTTCAATCCCTAGTAGTACAGAAAAATAAGGGGAAAGAAATCATGGCAAAATGAGGGAATGAGCCGGGCACGGTGGAGCAGGACTGCAATCCCAGGACTTGGGAGGCTAAGAGAGGAGGGTCGCGGGTTCGTGGTCAGCCTCAGCAAATTAGCGAGAGGCTCGGCAACTTGGTAAGACCCTGTTTTTTTTATTGGGTAATTTTACATCATATTGGGGTACAGAGTGTTAGAAAAATACATGCACACAACTCTTGTTGCCTCTCCAGTGGGTCCGTCCCCCTTCACCCTCACACCGCAAGTCTTTGGGATTGGAATTGACAATTTTGTAAATGTTCGTGGCATTATTTCTACTATGCATTCTTTATGACTTTGTCTCCCCTCCCCCAGTCCTCCTCGGTCACTCCCCTGGAGTCTGCTCATCCACCTAATGTTGCCCTTATTTCCAAATATCTCTCTAGTTTCCACATATGAGAGACAACATACGTCTATTCGTTCTTTGGGACTGGCTGTGCTCACTTAGTATAATATTCTCAAGTTCCAGCCATTTTCTTGCAAATGGTGTAGTTTTGCTCTTCTTTATGGCTGACTAAAATTCCATTGTATGTATATACTAAAGTTTTGTGATCTGTTCGTCTGCTGATGAATACAGATCCTGTTTTAAAATTAAAAAAAAATAAGCTGAGTGTGGTGGCGCATGCTTGTAATCCCAATACTTGGGAGACTGAGACAGGAGGATCATAGGTTCGAGGCCAGCCTCAGCAACTTAGCAAGACCCTGCTTCAAAATAAAATAGGGCTGAGGGTGTAGCTCAGAGGTAGAATGCCCCTGGGTTCAATCCCCAGTACCAAGAAAAAAAAAAAGAAGAAGGAAAGAAAGAATACTATGAGAGTAATGAGAAATGTTGATAGAATCTAGCAATCTAGCAGTTATCCACAAAGTCTGGTGTGATAGGGAAGGGTGGGGACTGTGGAGAATTAAATGATTGGCACTAGGCAGTTCCAGCAGATGGTTATTAATAAAAATGCAGGCACCAGTGGTCAGCTTTCAAGAAAAACCAAATATTCTGATTTTGGTTATGCACTCTGATTAAAAAAAAAAATAAGCCGGGCATGGTGGTACGTGTCTGTAATCCCAGTACTTGGGAGGGCTGAGAGAGAAGGATCGCAGGTTTGAGGCCAACTTCAGCAACTTAGTGAGACCCTCAGCAACTTAGCAAGACCCTGTTTCAAAATAAAACTAAAAAGGGCTGGGGGTGTAACTCAGAGTGTCCCTGGGTTCCATCCCCAGTACCAAAAATAAAAAATAAAAATAAAACAATAAAGCAAGCAAAAAAGATATCCAGTCTATGAGCCACTGGTTTGCAGCCTCTGGTTAGCATGTGGGGGCAGGTGGCAAAGAAAAAAATCATAAGATTTTTGGTCTGAAACTCAGTTTCTGATTGAACTTGGTCCTTCTGAACAGGCCCTTTCTCCTTTCTTGTTCTCACTTTCCTGGTGCGGAGAGGAAGAAGGCCAGTTCCGGGTGTCGGGGAGACATTAATAGCTCAGAGTTCCACGGCGCTTACTACGAGCCAGGCGCTTCACTGAGCTCTAGACTCGTGGGTCTCATCTCCTTATAATAACCATATGAGGAAGGATGAGCATTGCTCATATTTTCAGAAGAAGGATATAGACACGGAAAGATTAAGTAACTGCCCAAGCCAGACAGCCAGTATTAGGGGATAGGCCAGGGCCGACGTTGAATGAATCTTTCTCCAAACCGCCCTGCTGGGCTGTGGGCACAGAGGCCGGTGAGCTCATAGGGACCCAGGGCTCTGGAAACCACAGGCGGCTGCAGAGCTGCTTCTCCCCAAGTGGGTGCAGCTGTGTTTAGTGGGCTGTGTGAAAATGTTAGCCCGTGGTCTTAGGCATTTTTTCAACGTGTAGAGTAGGATGCAGGAACCACTGTCCGAGCCAGAGAGTTATGTATTGTGAAGAAGTTGCTACACTTAGCCGGGCACGGTGGTGCAGGTCTGTAATCCCAGTACTTAGGAGGCTGAGGGGTGGGGGGATCGCAGGTTCAAGGTCAGCCTTGGCAACTTAGCAAGACCCTGCTTCAAAAGAAAAAATACAATAGGGCTGGGGGTGCATCTAGTGGTAGAATGCCCCTAGGTTCAATCCCTAGTAACACACACCACACACACACACACACACACACACACACACACACACACACACACCAGAAATACAAAATGAGGGAAAAAGCCAGGTGTGGTGGCACATGCCTATAATCCCAGTACTTGGGAAGCTGAGACAGGATGATCGCAGGTTCTAGGCCAGCCTTAGCAAAATAAAAAAGGCTGGGGGTGTAGCTCAGTGGTAGAACACGCTTGAGTTCAATCCTCAGTACAAGAAAGAAAGAAGGAAGGAAGGAAAAGAAAGAAGAAAGAAAAGTTCATTAAAAATAAAAGAAAACACTGAACCAACCAACCAACCAACCAACCAAACAAACAAACAAAAAGTGGGCAGGGGGCTGAGGGTGTAGCTCGGTGGTAGAGCCTGGCCTAGCATGTGCAAGACTCTGGGTTCCATCCCCAGAACTGTAAAACAAACAAACTTGTTCATTGAACCGGCACATGTAGGTGCTAAACCAATGTGCATGAGCTGGGATTAGATTGACTTCAGGAGGCCAATGCAGGCGAGGCCAGGAAGACGCGAAGCCAGGAAGACACGCGGCCAGGAAGATGCGCGCTCCTTGGCAGAGAGAATCATGTCCTACATCCAAGACCAGGACCAGGGGAGGTTCCGACTCTGCCCTGCAGAGAGCAGGGCTCCAACAAGAGCCATGTTAGAGGGGTGTGTGGTTTGATGAGACCCAGGAGAGGACGGAGGAGCAGGGACAGAGACGGGGCCGCCTGCACACGCACCGCGTGGCCTCTCCAGACCTCTGTCCACAGTTGGATGCCACTGAAGGAGGAGGGAGTGGGAGGAGGGGCAGATGTGGCATTGATGGGGACGAGGGTGCACACCCCCTCCCAGGACCCCAGTGTGAAAATAGTTTTAGGCTACTAAATGCTGCCACTATCTTGATAGTGTAGCTGGAAGAAATCAAAGATGAATGACTTAGTTGAAGATTAATCAGACCAAAATGACAGTTGATTGATGTGGCTGACCGCTCTTATATCTGCTAGAGTTGATCACTGTAGTTGCTTTTCCTGAGTGGAAGACTCAAGACTCACTAACGGATCTGGATACTCTTGTATTCTCCCTCTCTCTCACTCTCTTCTCTCTCTCTTTCTACATCACATCTCTACAGGTCTGCCAATAAAAACAGGCTAAATTGGCAAGGTACAATGGTCAATAGTTAATTGTGTCTGTGTTTGTGGCACCAGACACCAGAAGTATGCAGGTTTTTTGTTTTGTTTTATTTTTTGGTACTGGGGATTAAACTTAGGGGCATTCTACCTTCAAGTTATATTTCCAGCCCCTTTTCTCTTTTTAATTATTTTAAATCAGGGTCTTGCTAAGTTGCTGAGGCTGGCCTCAAACCTGCGATCCTCCTGTCTCAGCCTCCCAAGGACTGGGATTACAGACATGTGCTGCTACACCTGCCTATGCCAATACCTTTTAAGGCTTTTTAGTTGAGAGTGGCTGGTCATCCTTATGTTTCAGGAACTGAGAAGTTTGCCGAGATGTAGAGCTTTCAGTAATGAAGCTCCTATGGTTTGGATCTGCAGTTGAAACAGAGGACTCCTGCCCTTCCTGAGGCTGAGAATAAGAGTGTGTCCCTTCTTGCCCCAGGCGCCACTGACCTGTTCTCTGTCTGGCACAGCCCAGCTAAATCTACAAATGTCTATTTCCTGCCTTTCTCCCCTCGCCACCTTCTCTTCTCTTATAGAAGCTTTCCATAGCCCTACGCCCCCTGAAGATGGAGATTTGAGACAGAATAGTCTCCTCTGTCTTCCCTCAAAGCTGGCTTTGAATAAATCTATTTTCTTACCAACTTGATTCCAGAATGTGTGGAGCACAAATGGCTAAGCCTAGCCTCTTGTTCCCATTGGTAACAGAATGTGCCCCCAAAAGGCTCATGGGTTGAGGGCTTGCTCCCCAAGGCAGCGGTGTTCAGCGGTGGGGCTGGGGAAGCGACTGGTTCATGATGGCTCTCTCTGACCTTACCAGTGCATTAATCCCATTGATGGGTTAATAATTTGGGGGTTTTGTATGGTTTTTTTTTTTTTGGTGCTAGGGATTTGAACCCAGGGGAATTCTACCTCTGAGCTACACCCCAGCCCTTTTTATTTTGAAACAAGGTCTTGCTAAGTTGCCGAGGCTGCCCTCAAACCTGTGATCCTCCTGTCTCAGCCTCCCAAGTACTGGGATTACAGGTGTGCACCACCACGCCTGGCTGGCTTAATAGTATGAATGGACTACTTCAAGGTGTTGGAAACTGGAGACAGGTTGGAAGTGGTTGAAGGAAATAGATGTTGGGGCTGTGTCCTTGGGGACTAGATCTTGCCCTGGGTGCTCTCTTCTCTCTCCTTCTCTCTCTCTCTCTCCCCCCCCCTCTCTCTCCCCAGCTGTCATGAGCTGAGCAGCTTCCTCCACCACGCCCTTCTGCCATGATTTTCTGCCTCAACTCCTCAACTCAGGTCCAGGGCAGTGGAGCCAGCCGACTATGGACTGAACTCTGAAACCATGAGCCAAAATAAATATTTCCCCCTCTATGTCCTTTTTGTCAGGTCTTTGGTCACAGCGATGAAAAGCTGACTGACACAAAAGCCAAGAAAGTCCTGGACAAACCGGGGTGATGGGTCGCCCTAGAACATAACCAGGTATAGAAGTTTCCCTATAACCTATATAAGGTTTTAGAATCATTCTTTTGTTACTACCAACAAAAAAAAGGAGGAGAAGAAGACTCCTTCCCAAATGTCAAGCAAGTATGAACTAAATCAGCACCGTAAGGGCGTGCATCCTGAGCAAGAGGAGCCCGTGAGAACAAGCACGGGTCTTGCCTCTGCTGACCATGCAACCAAGTGGAGAGGAGAGTCAGCGGGCCCTAGTATGGGCAGGAACGAAAAACTGGATTCAAATCCTGGTTCAGGTTGGGCGTGGTGGTTCACACCTGTAATCCCAGTACTTAGGAGGCTGAGACAGGAGGATCGCCTCAGCAACTTAGCAAGACCCTGTTTCAAAATAAAAAAAAAATAAAAAGGACTGCGGATGTAGCTCAGAGGTAGAATGCTCCTGAGCCCAATTCCCAGTACCAAAAACAACAACAACAAAAATAATAAAATTAAAACAAATCCTGGTTCAGGCAGCATCTGGGGCAAGTGGCTTAATCTTTCTGTGCCTTGAGGTCTCTTTCTACAAAACGACTGTGAGCACATGCCCTTTGTTGAGACAGAGACGACAGCCCTGAAGGTTACCACACAGCTACCCCTGCCCCCAGGTCCCTGCCCCTCTGCCTCTCCTCTTGCCTGCAGAGAAGCTGGCTTACGAAGTTAATCATCAACGCCAGGATGGCAAGAGCAAGTATACGTCTCTGAAAACTTCAGAGAAAGAGTGGGATGGAGACTTTCAGTGCAGATTCATGGTCAACCACCGACTACGTGAGCAAAACCAGTTTGGAAAATTCGGAAGTTCAGGAAGGATGGCCAGGAAGTCTACTCTGTGGATCTGGGGGGAGACTGGGCTTCTTGTAAAGCAGACGTGGATAACAGAGACCACCCGCTGAATGCGCTTCACCAGCCAGGACGCTGAACGGATGTGGTCTCTGATGTCAGAAGCCAGAGGGCCGCAGCTCGGTGGGTAGAGGTGCCCAGGAGGAGCGATGTCTCCAAGACCCACCTGCCACCCTAGGGCACTTCCAAAAAGTTGCCGGATGTGATGAAAATGAACTAGGCTACCTGGCAGGGTCAGCTGGGTGGAGACTGACAAAAAGGAAATACAGATCATACTGTGGGGGTTGTATTTGTTTTTCTTCCTCCTCTTTGCAATATATTTACCCATGGCTTGGAAAGAACAACCAGGGTTTTTGTACCATTACCTCAGTAAAAGGTTTACAAAGTTTGGACAATATTGCCCGTACTGTGTGGCACGTGCTCGGACACTCAGGCATCTGTACATTGGCCAAAGACGGTGAAATGAGGTCATTGCAATTCAGGATACACACCGTCCACCCAAAGCCACATGGCTGACGTCTTCCAAATAGTGCTTGGGCTGGGCATAATGGCACACGCCGGTCATCCTGGTACTTGGAGGGCTGAGACAGGAGGATTTCAGGTTCAAAGCCAGCCTCAGCTACTTAGTGAGACCCTCAGCAACTTACCAAGACCCTTTTTAATAATTACAAATTAAAGAATTTAAAAGGGCTGGGATAGCTGGATGTGGTGGCCCACGCTTGTAATCCCAGTACTTGAGAGGCTGAGACAGGAGGATCACAGGTTTGCAGCCAGCCTCAGCAATTTGTGAGGCCCTCTGCAACTTAGTGAGACCCTGTTTCCAAATAAAGAATAAAAAAATCAGGCTGGGGGTGGAGCTCAGAGGTAGAATGCCCCTGGGTTCAATCCCCAGTTCTGCAAAATAAATAAATAAATAAATAAATAAATAAATAAATAAATAAATAATTAAATAAATTGGACTGGTATGTAGCTCAGACATGGAAGGACCCTGGGTTCAATTCCCAGTACCAAAATGAAAATGACACCATCATCATCAACAACGAAACAAACGGTGCTGAGGTAACACAGAGGCAGCTCCAGGAGGAGCCGTCTGCTCTTTGGCATCAAATGCCGCTCAGACTCCGGCCATCCTGAATCAGAGGACTTTTTAAAATAGGTGACATCAGGTTCGGCCTCTGGCTGAGGTTTCTTAGGATTGACTCTCCTGCCGATAGCAGCTAGGAAAGGCAGACTAAATGTATTCCTAAAAGGTCTGTTTGGAGGCACCTAAGAATGGCCAAGGCTGTACGGAGCTGCAGAGGCCCAGGGACGTGAAGCCAGTGCTGGGGCCTCCCCCCACCCCTTTGGAGGCATTTGCAGGTTTCAAAAGGCTGCAGCTGGGCGGGGGTGGCTCCGTGGAAGAGCGCATGTTTAGCATGCATGAGGTCCTGACTGCACCCCCAGCACCGCTTTCCCCCCAAACGAGGCTGCAGCTGGTCTTAGTTGGGGGAGGGGAGGGTTAAATTTTTACTTTATGCTTCACTTAGTCAAATTCCACCCAGCGTGGGTTGGGGCCTTGAAAGGTTGGGAATGGGTAAGGAGTGCAGCAGCCTTCCCTAGTACTGAAGCCCATCTCTGAATCACCCCCAGACCTGTTTAGATCAGGTATTAGGGATTGAACCCAGGGGCGTTCTACCTCTGAGCTACATCCCCAGCCCTTTTTTATTTTTATTTGGAAACAGGGTCTTGCTAGGTTGCAGAGAATCTTACTATGTTGCTGAGGCTGTTCTCGAGCCTGTGATCCTCCTGTACTTGGATCATAGGCATGCGCCACCATGCCTGGCTTCTGCAGTTTTTGATGTATAGTGTCTAGCAGTCAATAAAAAGTAGCCAAGCATGTTGTATTAGTCAGCTCTGTGTTACTATAAGGAAATGCCTGAGTTAATCAAGTTCTAGAGAGAAAAGGTTTAGTTTGCTCATGGTTTTGATATATGGTGTCCAGCAGTCAATAAAAATAATCAGGCATGTTATATTAGTCAACTTTGTGGTCCTATAAAGAAATACCTGAGTTAATTAACGTATATAAAGAAAAGGTTTAGTTGGTTCCCAATTTGTTACCCAAATTACAGTTTGGGTAACAGTAGGAATCGCAGGTAGTGCCTGGTGGAACAGGCCTATTCACCTCATCAGCCAGGAAGCAAAGAGCAAGAAGCAAGAAGACTAAAGGGGCTGGGTCCTCTAATTCCCTCTGAGGCCACGCCTCCAATAACCTCAGGCCCTGCCCTAGGCTCCATCCCTAAACGGCCACCAGCTCCCAACAGCACCACCCTGTGGACAAAGCCTCAAACATAGGTGCCGTTGGGGGACACTTAAGCAAAGCTTAACATATGTGCATGACGACCTCTGCATTAAAGGAAAACAGACAACAGAGGAGACCCCGTGGGATTCCAATAATGGAGTTATCAGGAGCAGCTTTTAAAAGACCAGGGGATAGTATGTCCAAAGATTTAGAGAAGATTGAAATGTTGGCAGAGAACTATGTACTATACAAAAGAAGAACCAAAAGGAGATTCTAGAACGGAAAGATATAATTCACTGAAATTGCGACGTAGCTAACACTTGTCGAACGTTTCCCGTGTGGCCGGTGCTCAGCTGAACACTTTGCAGGCATCAACGTAAGACACTGGCAAAATCATCTTCCCACCTCACGCCTCGAGGGCCTCAGGGTCCCTGGTGGGAGCACTGTTCTTTCTACCCTGCCATCTCCCTACAGATGCATACCGCCACCCCGAAGATGCAGACAGCCTGCTTGTCTGTCTCCCACCTCGCTTAAAGGGGCCCCGTTAAGCAGGTCTTGCTAATTCCTGGTGTTGCCAGCGTCTAGTAGCAGAGGGCTCGGTGTGTAGAAGGCTCTAGATAGAGTCGCAGTCCCAGCACTAATGAGGAAGGCGGAGTCTGCTACGTGCTGTGGTCAGGAGGCAAGGTTGGGGCCAAGTACCCAGGATGGAGCGTAAGTTTAGTCAGAGATGTCCTGTGGGCAGGAGCTCACGGACAGCAACTGTTTGGGTGTGATAAGGCGGAACCAAGAGTAGATTTGTGGCCAGAAGCATGAGGAGCCAGAGAGAGCTTCCCCTTTTCCCTTCCTCTTGCCCCCTCCTTTGGAATCAGAGCAGGCTTGGGACTGGAATAAGGAGGAGGGTGGGTCAGTACATAGGGAAAGGAGCATGGGTCAGTACACAGGAAAGGAGGGTGGGTCAGTACACAGAGAAAGGAACATGGATCAGTACCCAGGGAAAGGAAAGGGAGTGAGTACATAGGGAAAGGAGCATGGGTCAGTACACAGGAAAGGAGGGTGGGTCAGTACATAGGGAAGGGAGCATGGGTCAGTACACAGGAAAGGAGGGTGGGTCAGTACATAGAGAAAGGAACATGGATCAGTACCCAGGGAAAGGAAAGAGGGTCAGTACATAGGGAAAGAAACATGGATCAGTACACAGGAAAGGAGGGTGGGTCAATACATAGGGAAAGGAACATGGATCAGTACCCAGGAAAAGGAAGGAGGATCAGTACATAGGGAAAGAAACATGGATCAGTACTCAGGAAAAGAAAAGAGGATCAGAAAGGAGCATGGGTCAGTACCCAGGAAAAGGAAAGAGGGTCAGTACATAGGAAAAGGAACATGGATCAGTACTCAGGAAAAGAAAAGAGGGTCAGAACACAGGGAAAGGAACACGGATCAGTACCCAGGGAAAGGAGGGTGGGTCACTACATAGGAAAAATGAACATGGATTAGTACCCAGGGAAAGGAAAGGGAGTCAGTACATGGGAAAGGAACACGGATCAGTACACGGGAAAGGAGGGTGGGTCAGCATGCTGCGTGGGCAGGCCAGGAGTGCAGGGCGGGCGGTGGGGCTGGGGTTGTGTGACTCCGTCCCCACTTTACCTGGGGTGAGGAAGCACACGCGGTCGCTATTGCTTGAGTACTTCCCACGTGCCAGGGTCAGGCCTAAGCTGATCACGTGCAGTGTCTTATTTAATCTTTACAGCAACCCATGATGTGGTTTCTGTTATTAGCCCCGTCTACCAGATAATGAAACTGAGAGTAGACAGACCCGCACATTGAGGTAGCCCAGACTGTAAATGACATGGGACGGCTCAGACCCGGGTTGCTCCAGGGACTACCCCCCTCCCTGCATACCCAAAAAGAACTTGCCGGGGGCCTCTTGGGGGGAACTTGGGTAAAGGATAAAGACTCAAGGAAGCCCAGGAGCCCAGAGCTACTGCTCTGCCGGAGAAATCTCTCTTTCTCTTTGAATTTGGGTTGGGGCCACAGAAATGTTTACCCAGGAGCCATGTTTACTTGCTATCTGAGGGCCAGGGTGGAGCCCCTTCATCCCACCTTGGAAATCCACTTCTCTTCAATCTTTAAGGATTGTTTTTGAGAGAATGCCAACTTAAAAATTCAGGAGGGCTTTAGCCAGGCATGGTGGAGCATACCTGTAATCCTAGAACTTGGGAGGCTGAGACAGGAGGATCACAGTTTCAAGGTCAGCCTCAGCTACTTAGTGAGGTCCTCAGCAACTTAGTGACACCCTGTTTCAAAATAAAAAATTTAAAAAAAGGGCTAGGGGTGTATCTTAGAGGTAGAATGCCCCTGGGTTCAACCTCCAGTATAAAAAGAAACAAATCAGGAGGGCTTAAAAGTCAAACAAGAAGGAGGAGAGGAGAACCTGTCACAGTTGGGAGTCAGCGGCTTCCCCTTCCAGCAGGTGTGGTGACAACATTATGCAACTGATGATTAATAAGTGTTCCAGAAATTTTAAACCTTAATGAATTCTGGAAATGACAAATATCTAGGCAGGTTCATACACATCACCTCCTTAACCAGTGTCCATGAGACCAAATCAAAAAGGAACAAACACCTGTAATACCAGTACCTTGGAGGCTGAGACAGGAGGATCACAGGTTTGAGGCCAGCCTCGGCAACTTAGTGAGATCCTGTTTCAAAATAAAAACAACTAAAGGGCTGGGGGTGTAGCTTGGAGGTATTATGCCTGAGTTCAATCCTCAGTTCAAGAAAAGAAGGAAGAAAGATGGGAGGAAGGGAGGGAGGGAGGGAGAAAGGGGCAAACGGAGCAAGCCTGCGGCCCTCGGAGGTAGACGTTAGTCTTTTACCATGTTTCAAAGAGGCTGAACGACTCACTCAATATCACGCCGCCTATGAGGACAGCGCGGGGATAGGGACGTGCCATCTTGCCTGCCGAAGCCATCACCCACGGTGGCTGATATTTGCGAAAATGTTCCCTTTGCCCTGAAAGAGGAGCTCTTTAAAGGACTCGGGAAATTTGTTGGCCAACAGCCAGCTCTGTGACCTTGGGATGTCCCCTCCTGTTCCTGAGTCTTTCTGGGTCTCCTTAGGACAGTGGTAGGGTGGGATGAGACAACCGTGACGCTGAGCTCGTGGAGTTCTGCAAACGCTGCCGTCTCTCCTTCACGGAGGTCAAACAGAAACCCACTCCAGCTTCTCCAGAGCCATGAAGCAGGCGCATGCGCACCTTTTCCTAGTGGTCTAGACGATTGTAAGGAAGGAAGTCAATGTTTCTTAGCGTTTCTCTCTCTCCTTCCCTCCCTTTCTTCTTTTCCCCCACCTGTAAGGAAGACATGATCATCCTCATGCCAAGGCCGTGTGAATGACCAATGGGAGGGGCAGGGGTGGGATGGGACCCGTTTCTGTCCAGTTGCTCCCATTTTCCCAAGACCATGACCTTAAAGATGTGGGACGGGACACTGGGAGGCTGAGACAGGAGGATCCCAGGTTCGTGGCCAGCCTCAGCGACTTAGCGAGCCCTGCCACAACTTCGCTGGGTTGGGTTGTTTGCTGTGGATGTTGCTTGCTGATTAGAAGTCCCTCACATGAGCGACTCTGAGTCTGGAATTATTATTTTTAATATTTGGGGTGGCTGGAGAGGAGGCAGCACTATTCTCCTGTCCTCCTGCAGCCAGCACTTTTCTTTTATTGAAGGTTTAAACAAAGCATCATAAAAAATGATTAAACACAGGAGCCAGCAAATTGTGATGGATCAAGATTAAGGAAAAACAGCAGGGCAGTCATGGGACAAGTTTAGAGGAAGGAAGGATTAGACACTGCTGGTAGATGGAGAAGACACCAAAGTCTACACTCGTCAATCCCTTCAGGTTCCTTGGAAGTCTGTCCGCTCACAGACAAATTCCACTCAGCCAAGTTCTATGTACAAAAGCCGAGCTGGTCCAAGATGGTGACCTCAGCCAGGCGGGCCAAGATGGCTCGCAACACTTAGCGAGACCCTGTTTCCAAATAAAAAAAATAAAATAGGGCTGGGGGTGTAGCTCAGAGGTAGAATGTCCCTGGGTTCCATCCTGAATCACACACACACACACGCACACACACACACACACTCCCAGGCTGTGAGACAGTGGGGAGAGAGGTGGTTTGAAAACACTTCTCAAGAAGGGATCGCTTTGCTCTAGAATAGGGGTCAGCAAACTTCGGGTCAAATCCGGCTGCCCGTGTTTTGTAAATAAAGTTGTGTCGGAGCACGGTGAGGCTTTCTAGTTTGTACACTGTCTGATTTGAAGATGGTCTTGTTTGCTGCTTTTGCGCCATGACAGCTGAGTTGAGTAATCAGGTCAGAGCCTAGAAGGCCCACGAGGCCCCAAATATTTACTCTCTGGTCCTATACAAAATGTTTGGCAGTTCCTTGTCCAGAGTCCAGCTGTCTCTCTCTCTCTCTCTCTCTTTTTCTTTCATTTTTTCTCTCTCTTTCTCTCTCTCTCTCTCTCTTTCTTTCTTTCTCTCTCTCTCTCTTTCTCTCTCTCTTTCTTTCTTTCTCTCTCTCTCTCTCTTTCTCTCTCTCTCTCTTTCTCTCTCTCTCTCTCTCTCTCTCTCTCTCTCTCTTTCTTTCTTTCCTGGGGGGAGGTTGGACATTCTACCTCCAAACTAGACCCCTGTCCTTTTTATTTTTTATTTTGAAACAGGGTCTCCCTAAGTTGCTGAGGGGCTCACTAAGTTGCCCAGGCTGACCTCGAACCTGCAATCCTCCTGTCTCAGCCTCCCAAGTACTGGGATTACAGACGAGTGCCACTGTGCCCAGCTTGGCTGGCCCTCTTTCAAAGTACACAAAGTGACATGAGATTTGTCCCTTGTGCCAGAAGCCCTGTCCCTTGGCTTTTTGACAAAGACGGTGTTTCTGCTCACATCTTTTTTAAGCAGCCGACAGTCTCGGAGTACCTGTTGGGCAAACGAGGAACTCTGGTTTTCATTGTGCCCGTTTTCCCAGGAACTCGATGAAGGGGGAATAGAAATCTCAACTTTGGGGAAATTGCACAGGGGAAAAAGGGGGAGGGATCAGTTACAACACCCTATTGCGACACTTAGTGGGGTTGCGAGTGACAACAGCAAGGATTTCTTGTTTTGGAAATGTGAGGGTATTTCCGCTTCTTGATGCGGGACAGAGTGACAGTGGCCCGACCTGGGTGAGTGACCACTTTCTTTATAAGCAGCGACTCTGGGCCCGACATGGCAGTGTTCATTGTCCTGCTCCAGCCACAGGATGGAGATCTGCGGGGGTCCCTACCGCCACCTAATCTCTCTCCTCCTCCTCCTGTCCTCAGAGGCAGCCTGCCGTCCCGTTGGGAAAAGACCGTGCAGGATGCAAGCGTTCAGGTAAGCCTGGCCCGGGAACACCAGGGAGGACGGGCCAGAGAGCGGGGACATGTCACAGCCGTCCGCGGATCCG
The DNA here is from genome assembly GCA_004027185.1 of Glis glis. Taxonomy (NCBI): domain Eukaryota; kingdom Metazoa; phylum Chordata; class Mammalia; order Rodentia; family Gliridae; genus Glis; species Glis glis. The sequence goes on from PVJS01010943.1 coordinate 39,874, forward strand.
CAGGGTCTGAGAAGCAGGTTTGGGATGGAGAGGGCTGGCCCATTATTCGAGAACAGCCTGTTCCCTGCACGAGCTTCCGGACTTGTATTTCAAAATATCCCTGATGTGCAAAACAGGGCCACAGCCAAGCTCATTTCCCCAGAATCTCACGTGGTTGGGCGAGGGATAGACAGGTGCCGGGGAGTGATGCTGGCATTTGGGCCCAGCAGAGAGGGGCGCTGCAGGCAGGGCACGGCCCGAAGGCCCAGGTGGACTGCCGGCCACACCTGCCTGGCCTGTGTTGAGTTGGTAGAGTATGTATCTCACTTTCCTGGAGCTCAGTGTCCCCAGAGAGCAGACACGGGGTTCGTGGTGACTCCCGGCGTGCCGTGGAGTAATGAACAAGGGGTGGTGTGGCAGTGTTCCATGGACTCTGAAGTCCTGAGAATGACTGTGATTTTTGAACATTGAGTCAGGGGTGTTGGGAGATGTCATCGTAGTAAAAGGGATGGGCTGCGATGCAGTGCACGCCATCTGCCCTGTGACCCTTCCCAGGTGAAGGTAGTTGGGTGACATCCCGCCAACCCCCATGTGTTTCTGACCCAGGGCTGTAGGTTGGGACTCTGCGAGTGAGCGAGCCACTGGCCAGGTGCATCTTAACGCAAACCCCTCCCCTCCCAGGCTCACGAGGTTTATATCTGCCTCCCTTACCCGTCCCTGGAGTCCTCTGGCAAGGATGTCAAATCCCTTCTGACTGAGACTTATCTAGGGACCAAGGATAATCACAAGAGGTCAAATGTTCATACACGCACCAGGTACGACGGTGGCACACACTTGTAATCCCCAGTACTTGGGAGGCTGAGACAGGAGGATCGCAGGTTCATGGCCAGCCTCAGCAACTTAGTGAGACCCTGTCTCAAAATAAAAATTAAAATAGGGCTGGGGGTATAGCTTGGAGGTGGAACACCCCTGGGTTCAATCCCTAATACCACACATTTGTAAAAGGCCACCATAGAGATATTTGCCACCATATTGGTAGACATGGCTGGAGAACATTTCCGCACCCCAGGAGGGGATATCAGTGACACTCCAGTGCATGATTTGCTGATGGGAGAGGCCTGTGCCGCGGTCTAAGATGAGCAGGCCCAGGAGATGGGCAGAAAGGAGGCTCTCTCTGCTCACCAGCTGTGGGAGTTGAGTCTCTGGGTATTCCAAATGCCAAATACCACAGAGCTGGCAGAGCTGGGTGCAGATGGCTGATCTTGGAGGGACACGGAAGGGCTGAGCAGAGGGCCACAGAGCAGCCATCCACTACAGCGGGGTCCTTGGCTTTTCAGAATCTGGGATGTGAACCAGAAAACCTTCTACTTGAGGAACAACCAGCTCGTCGCTGGATACTTGCAAGGGCCAAATACTAAATTAGAAGGTGAGTGGTTTCCAAGAGAGCCGGCCTCGGGCGTGGGCATCCGGTCCTTTTGCCCCTGGAATCTGCGGCACGGTGATCTGTCCCTTAGGTCTTCTAATCCCCATCGAGTGTAAGGCTGGGGAGACGTGACCACTAAAGGGTGCATGTGCAGGGGAGGTAGTGTCTGGGTCAAATGCTACCACTTCACAGGCGGTAATCCCAGTACTTGGGAGTCTGAGATGAGAGGATCGCAGGTTCGAGGCCAGCCTCAGCAATTTGGCGAACCCCTGTTTCAAAATAAAATCAGGCTGGGAGTGTAGCTCAGAGGTAGAATGACCCTGGGTTCAATCCCCAGTACCATAAGAAAAAAGCCACTACCTGGAGGCACAGTATCCCAGAGCCACAGCTGGGAGGGCAGGGGCCAGAGGGTGGGACAGACTTTTTGCTTCCTCCTGTGCCTGTTAGAGCTCTGATGTTTCCGTGTCATTCAAACCCTAGCTCCACCCCCAGATCAATACGCCATCTGCTGAACTGGGCAGTGCCCTTATTCACGGACACCACGCTCCTCCCGTTCTATCCAGACTGCAAACAAGTCGGATGAACTTGATGAGCTTCACTCACTCCATTCCTCAGTTTACCCTTTAGTAACGTGAGGGCACTCGGAGGACCAAAATTTGGGATTCTTTCAGCGTTGACATTCAGATGTTTTCACATCCTTGTTTGGAACTGCAGAATGGAATTGCTCCCATCTCCCTGCCCTGCCTGACCCTTTGCTCCCTCTGCCCTGCCTCGCTCAGAGTGCGAGGCTGGCCTCTCCTGTGCCTCTGGTTCTTCTTGCAAAGAAAGTGCCAAAGTTCAGGGAGGCTGAGATTTTTACTGCTGCACGAGGGCACGGGGACAGTGGGTCCAAAAGCCCCACTCATGGCTTCGTGTGCTACTTTTTCTGCCCTTTGGCAGCACACCTGTTGACCTGGAGCATAGGTATCCTGAAAATGTGGGAAGAAACCACGTGAATGGAAAATCTAGGAGGTTCCATCCATCAGGGGGAACTCAGTAGCCCATGTTTGATCTGCCAGGAGGCAGCCTGCTGTCCTTCTGACCTTGGGATTTGAGTTGGGGAGAGGAGACAGAAACGGACCCACACTCTCCCCCATCTCTGCCTCCTCTTCTTTCTTCCTCATCCTCTTCTCTGCTCTTCCCCAGAAAAGATAGATGTGGTGCCTGTCGACCCTCACGCCATGTTCTTGGGGATCCACGGGGGGAAGCTGTGCCTGTCCTGTGTCAAAGCTGGCAATGACATCAGGCTCCAGTTGGAGGTAAGGAACCGCTTCAGATACCAGACCATTGTAAAACCCGCTGGCTTAAACCTACCACCGTTTGTTCTCGTGGCTCTGTGGGTGGACCAGGGCCAGCTGGGAGGTTCTGTTCTATGTGGAAGAAGATGCGGCAGCATTCCACGGTGACCTTGACTGGTGCTGAGAGTCCGGGACGGATTCCCGTTCTCCTGGCCCTCTTTTATGTGACTTCTCAGTGTTTCGCAGTTAGCTTGAACTTCCTTACAGCATGGCGGCTGGCTTCAATGAGGGATTATTCCAAAAAGATAAGCTTCAATGTGAAAGTGCTTGGTAAACTTCTACTTGCACAATTATACTGGCAAAAAGCTATCACATGGAGTCCATGTGGGAGGGGCCTTCACCAGGGCGTGAACACCAGGAGGAAGCACATCTCCCTGGGGACATCACTGTGACAGTCTGTTACAGAACCTGAACCACCATGGTCCCACAGCCCACTTGGACCTGCCCCCTTCTAGCAAGACCAACCCTCAGGACCTTTCTGTTCCAATCCTTATCTATTTAGCTTGACTAGTTGGTACTCCATCCAGAACCTTGTTTGTCCCCGATCCCAGGCAATAGCAATGGCTGTCCCAGTCTAGGGAAAGGTAGCTTCATCTCAGAGGCTGGTTGGGCAAGATCTTAACCCAAACGTGAACGTCCATAATTATGGAAACGTCACTCCCCCCACCAGTAGACAGGGACACTTTTGTGGAGGGTGACCACCTGCTCTGTGTGGAGTAGGGACGGCCAGGGTGTGGCCTGTAGCATGTCAAGTGGCCCTGAGGAGTCCTGCCCCCTTCACTACCCACTTGCCTCGGAGGCTCAGCTCCTGGGACACCAGCCTTGGTCTCTGCTGATGGGATCTTGGGTTTTCCAGACTTGCTGGCTATTTTAGTCTGTTTTTCTGTTGTTGTGATCAAACATAGGGGAGGGAGTTTATTTGGTTCTCAGTTTCAGAGGTATGGTGCATAGTTGGCCAACTCCAAGGTAGATATCATGGCGGCATGGAGTGGCAGAGAAAAAGAAAAGCTCAATCAATGGCAGCTAGAAGCAGAGAGAGAGAGAGAGAGAGAGAGAGAGAGAGAGAGGAGAAAGAAAGTGACAAGGGCAAATAGAGTCTCCAAGGTCACACCCCAATCTAAGTTACTTCCCAGTCAATCCATTCAAATGACTAATCCTTCAGTGGTTTTATGCACTGATGAGATGAGAGCCCTGAATCAATAATTTCACCTCTGAATAATGTTACACCGGGGACGTGCTTTCAACACACAAGATTTTGGGGGAACATTCCAAACTCAAACCATAACACTGGCCCATGGCCAGAGCGGCCAGATTTCCAAAGTCAAGGTGTGGCAATGGGACAACCCTGTATCGGTGCCACCCAAAGGAACCTGCGACCCAGGGTCCCCGATCAGTCTCTGGGCCAGCATTTCCCTGGCACATGCTGTGGGCTGACCAGAGGGCCACAGCGTGGTGGGGGTGCCGACATGGGCATGCAGGGATCCCGGGCCCTCAGCTCTCACCTGCCCGTCTCTTGGCTTCCAGGCCGTCAACATCAACGACTTGAGCAAGAACAGAGAGCAGGATAAGCGCTTCGCCTTCATCCGCTCAGACAGCGGCCCCACCACCACCTTCGAGTCTGCCGCCTGCCGGGGCTGGTTCCTCTGCACAGCGCTGGAAGCCGACCGGCCCGTCAGCCTCACCAACACGCCCGAAGAGGCCATCATGGTCACCAAATTCTACTTCCAAGAGGACGAGTAGTATCCCCCGGGCCTGCCTTCCGCACTCCCCGGCCATCGCTGGCTCCAGGGACTGCCTCTCCACCCCTTCCCGGGAGCTCCTGGCCATCATGGGGCTCCGAGGAGCGGCCTTTGCAGGGTGCACCTGTGGAGGGAGGCACAAGAACCCTGGTGACAGGACTCTGCCTCCAGCCTCTCACCTGACCCCACCTCCGTGCTACTTCTAGAATGATCTTTCCAAGAGCAAATGGGATCATGGCAGCTCTCTGCTCAAAGCCCTTCCACGTCGCCTCTGCCTTCTGGATGAAATGGTGAAATCCAGACCACCTGCCCCACCTGGACACCCTCCGCTGTCCTCTCCCCCTCCCGACCTGCCCCAGGTGTCTATGGTCCGGGTCCATCAGATTGCCCGCTTGCCCCCCACCCCAGCGGCTCCGCCCCCCCCCCCGTTTTGCCAATGGTGGCCGGCCCATGGGAAAGGGTGTTGTTGTTGTTGCTGTTTGCTTTGCTCTGGGGGTGTTGGGGATCGAACCTCTGGCCTCGCACTTGTTGCGCGTGCACTCCACCCTGAGCGACACCCCCCGCCCATGGGGAAGTTTTTAAGCATCTGTGGAAAGTAGAAACTAAGGCGTCCATGACTCTGCATTAAGCCAACTTTATTCCGTGTGAGGGAGAGGTCTCCCTTTGAGGGTCGTGTATGTCCTTTTTGAGAGAGACCAGACTGGGGCATTTGAATGCTCCCCCATTTGTGAAATGGGAAACTAGGAGGTAGTTTTCCCCTTTATTCCCTTCTTTTTCTAATGTCCCAAACTGTTAAAATGAAGTTAGTGAACTACATTGGATCCCTAATTTTTTTTTAACCTTTTTGAAGCATTCCCATAATCCGGGCCCCTCACCCAGGGCCCCCAGCACCAGGTCCACTCCAAGTTTTCCACAGCCGCCTGTACTACTTTCTCTCCCGTTGTTAGTTCCTGGGCTGCCCGCTGGGCAAATGTGGCACTCCAGGGTCCCTCCTGCTCTGCCGGGGAGGGAGGAATCAAGGCGCTTCTCACACTGAGACTTGTATGAAAGATGGCTGGTGAGCTCCAGAGATCGGGGGTGTGACGCGTGCATCTCAGGTCCCTCCAGGGCTTTGCAGGTACTCAGGAAATGTGTGTTGCAAAGTGTCAGATGGAAACTTTCCTACTCCCATGACTTCAGCTTTGTTTACAATAAAAACCTTGGAAATGTTGACCATGTTGGCAGTGGCCTGGCGGGGCTCAGGGCCTGGGGTGCTGGGGGAATGGGCAGATCAGCCTTTCTCTCTCGGAGGGCCTCTCCTTCGACAGTCCGGTTCCTCCTTGGTCCTCACTCTCCCAGGACAATAGGAGAGCAAATGTCCCTGCCTGGAAGGTGTGGAGCAGCCTTGTCCACCAAGAGCCCCGACCAGAAACAACTTAGACGGCCATTGCTAGAGAAATGAACAAACAAATCGTGGGCCCTGCGCATGGTGGGACGCTCCACGGCAAAGAAAATGAACGCAGAGCGGCCGGCTGCCCCCACGCAGCACCACGGCTGCGTCTCACAAATGTGACATCAGGTCCAAGACTCCTGAAAGCTCAGGCAGGTCTTGTGAACCAGACCCAGTGGGAGGTGCTGGGACAGTCACTCGGGTGAGACCTGGGTCACAAACTAGTCACAACCCCGCTCTCCTGTTTGCTGCGTGTGCTCACAATGAGTCAGTTAGATCTCAGTGTCTGGGTTGTCTCATCTGCAGATGCAGATAAAAGCTAATGCAGAGGGCGGAGCTACCCGCTGTGGTAGGTGGTGATAGTAAACTGTGCTTAGTCTTGGAAGAGCCAGTGTGTGACGGCGGAGTCCCCTTTACAGCCTTGTCGCTCCACGTGAGGTCCACGAATCGGCAGCGCCAACTTCGCAGACCTCGCATCAGACTTCCTGGCTTAGGGTCTTCCTCTTAATCAGAGCTCCATGTGAGTTCAGACAGGTTAAAGTCTAAGAAACACTGCTCTAAAATGCATATCTCAGCCGGGCGTGGTGGCACACGCCTGTAATCCCAGTACTTAGGAGGGTGAGACAGCAGGATCCCAGTTTCTAGACCAGCCCAGCAACTAGCGAGACTCTCAGCAACTTAGAGAGACCCTATCTTGAAATAAAAAATAAACAGGCTGGGGGTGCAGCTGGGAGATAGGACCCCCGTGGATTCAGTCTCTAGCACCACACATGCACACGCACACACACACACACACACACACACACACACGTCGTGCAGTGCACACGCTCTGACATATTTATCAAAGCGACTCTCATAAACACAATCTACATCTTTACTCCTATCCCTAGTTCATTAGCCATACCCAAAACTCCCCTGTTATTTCGTTTCTTTGACTCCTGGTGTTCTGTAAAATATTCTACGGGAAATCTGGAGGCTGTCACCATTCTGCTAAAATGCCAATCAACACAGGCAGGGATTTCTCTGTGTGTGTGTGTGTGT
>PVJS01010944.1:0-24282 GCA_004027185.1 Glis glis
AGCTTCCTGATCTTCACATCTTGGACTGGGACTGAATTAGTGGTTGCTCCGATCCTAAGACTCCAGCTCTTAGACCGCTCGACCAGCTACTGGTTCCTCTGACTCTCCACATGCAGTCAGAACTCAGGACTACATTGCTTCGAACTGTAAGACTGATCTGATAAATCCCTTTTTCCATATACTCATTCTGTGAATTCTGTTAGTCTAGTGAACCCTGGCCAATACAATGTCTTTGCAAGTAAGATGAGCTTTTATGTCTTTTTTTAAGCATATTATTGGGTCTTTGTCCCCACAGTCCCAGTACTGGGGATTGAACCCTGAGGTGCTTTACCACTGAGCTATAGTCCCATCCCTTTTTATATATTACTTTGAGACAAGGTCTCACTAAGTTGCTCAGGCTGTTTTCAAACTTGTGATACTCCTATGTTACCTTCCTAGTAGCTGGGATTACAGGTGTGTCACTGTGCCTGACTTGGGTCCTGTTTTTAATCCAATCTGCCAGTCTGTGTCATTCAGTTGGAAAATTAAACCATTGATTCCTGTCATTTTGTTGATTTTCTTCAGGTTGTTTTGAATATTCTATCTTCATTTCTTTTTGTCTTATCTTGGATGTTTGATGGTCCACTATATTGATTCTTTTTCCTCGTTTCCATGTCTACTCTTCTAGTGAGATTTATTCTTTACTATTCTCTCATGATTGTGCTGATCTTTCTTCCTCTTCTGGATGTACAATTCCTTTAAGTATCTTCTGTAAAATTGGTCTAGTGGTAATGAATTCCTTAAGTATATGAATATCTTAAAAAGTCTTTATTCCTCCTTAAATTCAGAAGGATATTACCTCATTTAGTAGTCTTGATTGGCATTCATTTTCTTTCAGAACTTGAAATACATCACTCCATGCCCTCCCAGCCTTCAGAGTTTCTTTGCATAAATCTTCTATTATTCTTGGTGGTTTTCCTTTCAATGGACTTGGTGTTTCCCTCTTGTAGCATTTTATCACTCATTGCTATACACTTTCTGCTTAGCATTTTGTTGTATCCTAAAGGTTCTATATACTGTGTTATTTTTTTTAAAAATCTATACTTCTGGAAATTTAATTATAATATGTCAGGGAGAGGATGTTTTCTGGTCATGTCTACTTGGGTTTCTAAATGCCTCCTGAACCTGGATGTTCATGTCTTTCCCAAGATGTGAGAAATTTTCTGCTCTTATTTAGTTCTTCTCCCTCATATGCCAGTTGTTCAGAGGTTTGATCTATTAATGCTATCCCAGAGATTTTGTATGTTCGTTTTATTTTTTCTTTGGTTTTTCTTTTCTGCTGTCTGAATGTACTATTTTGGCAGAGTTGCCTGCAAGTTTTGATATTTTGTCTGATGTACTCTGTTGTTGAGGCTTTCAACTGAGTTTTTTATCTGACCAATTGAGCTTTTCATTTGCAAACTTGCTATTTGATTATTTTTCAAATTTTCTATCTCTTTGTTAAAGTGCTCATTCATAATCTATATACCTTCCTTAATTCATTCAACTGCTGATATACATTCTCTTGGTTTTCACTGAGCTTTTGAAAAATACTTTGAATTCTTTGTGTAGCATTTCATTGACTTTATTATCTTTGGAACCTGTTACTAAGTAGTTGTGAACTTTGGAAGATATCACATGCCTTGTTTGTTCATATTTGTTGTGTTTCTCTGTTGAAATATGTACAGCTGTTTTGATGGATATCTCTTCCACTTTTATGGGGGAGCCTTCTTAGTGAGCAGTCTTCTTTGGATGATGTGTCCTGAGATATCAGCTTGTTTTGTAGTTCTGAGTTTAATTCTAATTGGAATTCATAGTTTTCCTGTGGCTCCTTTGGCTGCAATTAGTGGGTTTTGACACAATGCATATAGTGTCAGAGCCTAGGGGACCTGCTTTCTCTGTAGGTCTTGGAAGAATGGGTGGTACCTCTGGTGGTTCAGGAAGGAGTGATACAGACAGCAGAGTATATGAGGTGCATTTCTGTCGTTAATCCTATAATTGAAATGAAAGCTCCTATCAGGTGTTGTGGATTTCCTCTGGCTCTGTTGATATTGCCTCTGTTACTTGAAAACAATTCTCCTACTGACTGTTTCAATCATGGAGATGGGCTTATAGATTGTTTCCTCTGATTAGACTGTGGTGGAGCTCTACTTGTTTCACAAGAAAAAAATAAAGGTCCAGGGTCATAGCTTTCCCTCTGTGTCATCACCTTCAGTATTGTCAGCAATGTGAAATCTAATAGGATACAAAAGTGACCAATGCCAAGATTCCTTGAGGGTGTGGTGCCAACAATAGTTGTGCTATTTCTCTCTACTGTTGCTATGGGAGTGAGTGTTCAGGAGTGGGATGTAAGAAGACTTTTACCGTTGAGCTGGGTGTGGTGGCACATGCCTGTAATTTCAGTAGTTGGGTGGCTGAGACAGGAGGGTCACAGGTTCAAGGACAGCAAGTAGTGAGACTCTCAACAATCTAGCAAGACCTTGTTTCAAAATAAAAATAAAATAGGTTTGAGGGTGTATAATGAGGTAGAATGCCCCAGGTTCAATCCCCAGTACTATACACACACACACACACACACACATACACACACACAAAGAACCCTCTTACCATGCCTACTTGGAGCCAGGTCATCAAATGTAGGCTTTTGTCCCTTGTTTTTCAAGTTAAAGTATTTGCCAAGGTGTAAGTGGGAATAGACCATGGCTAGAGCAAGGTATAATTCCTCTTCCCTTGGCTGGGAGTGTGACTCAGTGGCAGGATCCACACAATATGCTTGAAGTGCTGGACTCAGTCCCCAGCACTGCAAAGACATAAGACAGACAAAGAAATAAAGTAAAAAAATAAATAAAAGCATCAGTAACACCATTAATAACTGAAAAGAAAGGAGGAAAGAAAATACTGCAGAATTAAATACAAAGTTAAAAATAAAATTAATCAGAGCAAAAAAATAAGATAGAAATAAAATATAAAATGAAATAAGGTAGAAATAAAATATAAAATAGAAATAAAAAAACTAAGAACACCAGCAATGTCATCAATGACAAAAACGAAAGGAGTAAATAATATGAAATACAATTTAAAAACTAAAAAAATAAATAAAATTAATCAAAGAAAAAGAACACATAAAGAAATAAAAGCTAAATAAACACAAAATAATAACATCAACAAAAATGAAAGGGGAAAATAATATAAAACAAAATAAAATGTTAAAACAATACAATTAATTATAGAAAAATAGCAAAGTAAAAAGGCAGCAGGAGAAAAGTAAAAACACATAGAAAAGGGAGAAAGTAAGAGAAAAATAAAAGAAAAACATTAAAAAGAGGATATAAAAGAGAAACAACAAATAAACACAAAACAGCAATAGAGTTTAAATAAAAAAATTTCTTTCCACTAAGGTTCCTGAATGAGCAAATTGTGCAAACTCAGCCTATGTCAAGCAGAGCTTCTCTCTATGTCTTCTTAGTCTGAGTGCCCCTTGGACAGAACAAAGACTGGGGGATTATTCACCCTGTCCCTTCTTTCCTTTGTGGTACTTGTCAGGTGACTAGAGGGAGTGATTTGTGACAGGAATCTGTTGGAATACCTCTCAGCTGCTTTGCATTCTTGAACAAGCTAGGGTGGAAAACAGAGCTTCCAAGAAACAAATTCTTCCCAGACCTATTGGGGTGATACACATGGTAGACACTGATGAGCCACAGAGCTAGGTAGAACGTAGGGCTTCCCAGAGCTTCTCTTCAGAGCTGCACACTCTACTGCAGGGGTAACACTGGCTCCATAGCATGCCCTTGAGGATTGAGAGAGACTATGGAGTCTCAAAGATCTGTGCTGGGGGGGATGGTGGTGTGTTCTGTTCAATCCACCACCCTCAGTCCTGGTCTTCCCAGTCCTGGGTCCTGTGTGCAGTCACACGCAGCTGCTCACTCCCCAGACTCTGATAGCTTGTCGGGCAAAGAGCAGATCCCCAAAGGAAGTGTCTCTTCTTCCTTATGTTCTGATTCCCAAAGCAGGGAGCTAAGACAATGCCCTTCTCAAGATTATAGCGCCATGAGAATTGCAAGGAACTTCTCCAGACCCAGTTCACCATGCATATCTTAAAAACATTTTTCATTTAGCCTGTATTTCTGCAGGACGTGGAATCCTGCACCAGGGGTGTTCGTTAGGACTCTTCCTCTTTCTCTTTTATCTTCACAGAAAAAGCACCCACTATGCTCTCTCTTCCATACTTCCCTGTGACCAGTGCTGAGGCAGCGCATTCTGCTGCACTCTCTCTCTATTCCAGTCCACTGTCTCTGGATTTCTCCAAGTCTCTATTTGTCCACTATTGAACTCTAACGTTCTCCCATGTTAAACCCCTCAATGAGTGCTGCATGGCTTTGAAAGGTCCTTAAAGGATTTCAGTATCAACAATTAAAACAGAGAAATGTCCTTTAAATCATTTTTACAGGAGCAACAACTTTATCTTAAAAATTGCACACACATACACAGATCCCCCCACACCTTTATTCTTTGTACTATGATGAATTAAATAATATTAACATATTTTCATTTACTTATTCCACATACCATCAAATTCTTCTATATTTATTGCCTTGTGCTAGGATGTGGGGAAAATACTGAATAAATATGGAATGACCTATTTTTAAAATATTGTATTGGTGCATTATAGTCTTGTAGTCTCACATCATAATGCTGTTCATAGTGATAGTGACACACATGCACATAGCAGTTGGTGAGTTCCCCCCGGCTCCCTCCTCACTCCTCCTCACTCTTCCTTCCCCATATATGATATTGAGATTGGCCTCAGTAGTCTCACACTTGCACAGAATGTCAATGGAAGCATTTCCTTCATTAATTCTCCCTCTTTCCCCACCCCAGCTCTAGACGGCCTCTCTTGCTCCACCAGGGTTTCTCTTCCATTGCTAAAGTCCCTCTTATATCCTGATTACTCCCTAGCTTCCAGATATGAGAGAAAACATATGATCCTTCAGTTTCTCTGACTGGCTAATTTCACTTAACATAATGTTCTCCAGGTCCATCCATTATCCTACAAATGATATAATTTTGTTCTTTTTTTATTGTTGAGTAGAATTACATTGTGTGTATATTCCATAATTTTGTAATTCATTCATCTATTGATGGACACCTGGGTTGGTTCCATAATTTTGCTATTGTGAATTGTGCAGCTATAAATGTGGTTTTGCATGTATTACTATAATATTCTGTTTTCAGTCCCTTTGGGAAGATACCCAGGAATGGTATAGCTAGATCATATGGTGGATCCATTCCCAGTTTTCTGAGGATTCTCCACATTGATCTCCATAGTGACATCACTAATTTTCAATTTCACCAACAGTGTAGAAGTGTTCCTAATTTCCCACATCATAGCAAGCATTAATTGTTGTTTGACTTCTTGATGATTGCCATTCTGTTTAGGGTTAGATGTGATCTCAGTGTAGTTTAGATTTGCATCTCCCTGATTGCTAAAGTTATTGAACATTTTTTTGTATATTTATTGGTTATTTGTATTTCTTCTTTTGTGAAATGTCTATTTAATTTGATTGCCAATTTCTTGATTGGTTTTTTCTTTTAGTGTTAAGACCTTTAAATACTGTATATATTCTAGATATTAGTCTCCTATCAGAGGAGTAGTTGCCAAAGATTTTTCTCCCATTCTGTAGGCTCTCTTTTTAGATTCCTGATGGTTTCCTTTGCTGAACAGAAGAGTTTTAGTTTAATGCCATCCCATGTATTAATTCTTGCTTTAATTTCCTGAGTTTGGGGGTCTTATTGAAAAAGTTTCTACCTGTGCCTATGTATTTGAGTGTTGGACCTATGCCCTTCTCTAGTAATTCCAAAGTCTCTGGTCTAATTTCCATGTCTTTGATCCATCTTGATTTGACACTTGTGCAGGGTGAGAGGTTAGGATTTAATTCCATTTTTCTACACAGGAATAACCAGTTTTTTCAACATCATTTGTTGAAAAGGCTATCTTTTCCCCAGCGTATGTTTTTGGCACCTTTGTGAAAAATCAGGTGGCTGTAAGTGTGTGGATTTGTTTCTATATCTTCTATTGTGTTCCATTCATCTATGTGTCTGTTTTTGTGCCAATACCATGCTGTTTTTTTTAATCACTATAGCTGTGTTATATAATTTGAAGTTAGAAATTGTGATGCCTTCTGCATGATTCTTTTGCTGAGAATTTCTTTGGCTATTCTGGGTCTTTTGTTTTTCCATATGAAAATTAGGATTGATTTTTCTAGCTCTATGAAGAATGAAATTGGTATTTTGATAGGGATTGCATTGAATTTGTAGATCACTTTTGGTAGAATGGCCATTGTGATAATATTTATTCTGCCTATTAAAGAGCATGAGAGATTTTTCTATCTTCTAAGATCTTCAATTTCTTTCATTAGTGTTTTATAGTTTTCATTGTAGAGGTCTTTTACCTCTTTGGTTAGATTTATTCCTAGGTATTTTATTGTTTTTAAGATTATTATGAATGGAATACTTTTCTGGATTTATTTTTCAGTGTATTGATGAATGGCATATAGAAAAGCTACTGTTTTTTTAGATTGATTTTGTATCCCAATACTTTGCTGATTTTGCTGATCAGCTTTAGATGTCTTTTGGGTGAGTTTTTTGGGTGTTATAAATATATGATCATGTCATCTGTAATAGGGATAATTTCAGTTCTTCTTTTCCTATTTGTATTCCTTTGATTTCCTTCTCATGCCTTATTGCTAATGTTAGAATCTTGAGTACTATATTGAAAAGGAGTGGTGATAGTGGACATCCTCCTTGTTTTGTTCCTGATTTTAAAGTGAATTCTCAGTTTTCCCCCATTCAATATGATGTTGGCTTTGGGTTTTTATATATTGACATTATGATATTGAGGCAAGTTTCTTCTATTCCAATTTTTTTTGCAATGTTTTTAATGAATGGCTGTTTTTTATTGTTCTTATTTAATAGGTGTTGGGTATTGCCAAATGCTTTTTCAGCACCTATTAAGATGATCATCTGATTTTTGTCTTTAATTCTTTATACGTGGTGAATTACATGTGTTGTGTATGTTGTATATGTTGAACCAGCCTTGCATCCCTGGAATGAAATGAACTTGGTCACAATTTTCTTGATATGATTTTGCATACATATGGCTAGTATTAGTCTTAAATTTTTGCATGTATGTTCATCAAAGATATTCATCTAAAATTTTCTTATCTTGAGGTATCTTTATTTAGTTTTGGTATTAAGGTAATACTGAACTCATAGAAGGAGTTTGGAAGAATTCCATCTCTTTCTATTTCACAAAATAATTTTTGAAGTATTGGGTTTATTTCCTCTATAAATGTTTTATAGAATTCAGCTGGGAATCTGTCTGTACCTGGGCTTATCTTTCATGGAAGGCTTTTATTGATGTTCTATCTCTTTTCTTGCTATTGGTTGGTTTAGATTTTCTATTTCCTCTTGGTTCAATTTAGGTAGTTGTACATGTCTAAAAATCTTTTCATTTCTTTTATGTTTTCCAGTTTATTGAAGTATAAAGGTTCAAAATAGTTTCTGATGATCCTCTGGATTTTGCTACTATTTGTGGTGATGTCTCCTTTTTCATTTCTTTAATATTTTGAGTCAAGTTTCTCTGTCTTTTGGTATGGTTGGCTAAGGGTTTATCAATCTTGGTAATCTTTTCAAAGTATCAGCTTTTTGTTTTACCTTTTGTATTGTTACTTTGTTCTCTATTCCATTGATTTATGCTCTGATTTTACTCATTTCTTGCCTTCTAATGGCTATTTTTTATGGCTTTGAGGTATGATGACGTGTTTATTTGGTGACTTTCCATTTTTTTAATGTGTGCACTCTGCTATAAACATTCCTCTTAAAACCTCCTTCAAAGTGTCGTATAGATTTGGGTATGTTATGTCTCTATTTTTGTTTAATTCTAGGAACTTTTTGATTTCTCCCCTTATTTCTTCTATGATACAGTTCTCATTCAAAAGTGGATCATTCAATTTCCATGTATTTATATAATTCCTTTGGGTCTTCCTGCTGTTGATTTCTACTTTCATTCCATTATGACCTGAAAAGATGCAAGGAATTATATTACATTTTGTGAATGTCCTGGTACTTGCTTGTTGGCCCAGAATGTGGTTCATTTTGGAGCAGGTATCATGAGCAGCTGAGAAAAATGTTTATTTACCTTTTGTTGGTTAGAATATTCTATATATGTCTATTAGATCCATTTTGTTTATAGTATTCCTTAGGTTTGAAGAGTCTTTAATGATTTTTTTGGTCTGGAAGATAGATCTAGTGATGCGAGAGGTGTGTTGAAGTCTCCCAGTATTATTATATTGGGTTCTGAGTCTTAATGTCCAGAGGACTTTGTTTTTTAAAAGCAGGTGTGCCCATATTTGGGGCATAAATATTTTCTATTATTATTTCTTCTTGTTGGATGGTTCCTTTTATCAGTATGAGATGACTCACTTTGCCTCTTCTGATAAGTTTCTGCTTAAAGTCTTCTTTGTTGGTATGAGAGTTGCTACCCCTGCTTCAGTCTCCATTTGCTTGGAATATCTTTTTTCATCTTTCACATTTATACTATGAATATATTTAACTGTAAGGTGAGTTTCTTGCAAGCAGAATATAGTTGGATTATGTTTTTTAAACCACATTGCCAGTCTATGACTTTTAATTGGGTATTTTAAACCTTTGACATTCAGTGTTATAATTGAGAGATGATTTTTGTTTCTTGCAATTTTGAGTTATATTTTCTGTTTAATACAGTGCTATTTTTGCCTTGTTGTTCCTCTGGTAGAATTTGCCTCTTCTCTGAGTCTGGTATTTTTTCTTTTTTCCTCTGTGTTTTATTTCTTTAAATATTTTCTCTAGTGTTGGCTTGGCAGTCCTGAATTCTTTTAGTTTCTGCTTGTCCTGGAAGGCTGTATTTTCTGTCAATTTTGAATTATCTTTGCTTGATGTAACAGTGTTGGTTGGAAGTTGTTTTCTTTCAGGGTTTGGAGTACATCATATCAGTCCATCCCAGCTGTCATGATTTGAAGCGAGAAGTCTGAAGTGACTCTTACTGTTTTGTCTCTGAATGTTATCTGTCCTTTTGGTCTCAATACACTTAAGATTCTCTCCTTTACCTCTATATTAGTCATTTTGGTTATTATGTGGTGTGGAGAAGTTCTCCTTTGATATTGCTTTATTGGGGTTCTGAATGTCTCCTGTATATAGACATCCATCTCATTTTCCATCTTTGGGTAATTCTCAGACATTATTTTTCTGAAGTGGTTTCTAAAGCCCTTGGTTTGTGCTTCTAGACCTTCTTCAATGCCCACTATCATCAGTAATTAGGACATTTCATATTGTCTCATATTTCTTGAATATTCTGGAAGTTTTGTCACATTGTCTTCTCTAAATTGTTGAATGTGTGGTAAGTTTTGATGCATTATCTTCTAAGAGTGAGACTCTATTGTCCACGTGGTCTAGTCAGCCAGAGGTGCTTTCTACTGCGGTTTTAATTTCATTTATTGTCTCATTCAGTTCACTCAGGTTCTCTCTTTGGCTCGAATTTAGGGCCTCAATCTCTCTATTGATATATTCTTTCATTATCTGTATACTTGTCTCATTTCATTTCTAATGTCTTGGATCATACTGAAAATCAACATTCTGAATTCTGGCATTTTCTGCAGGTCAGTATTGGTGACCTCCATTGTTGTTGAGTTTTGGGAGTTTATTGCTTCTCTGTTGGTCTTTATTCTTGTTTTCAGGATTCTTAGGTTTTTAGTAGTTGTGTCATTCTCTTCCTCTTTATGTGGGTGTCCTATGTCTATTTGCTGTCCTTTTAGAATAAGGCAATGCTGGGGATATATGTTTGGCAAAATGAGTCTATCTCAAATAATCAGAATTTTGAATTAGTCCCCCAGAATCCCTTTCATGGGATAAAGTTCTTAGTCAGTGCATGCAAGCAGCAGTCTATGATTGATTAGCTGCACGCCTCCATGGTCTCTGGGCCTAAACTCAGCAGGGCCAGAAACTATAATGTTCTGTTCGGAGTCTGCACCCTGCTGCTCTGCTGGTTGGGAACACATGCAACCCTTCAGACCTCTGGCCTCTGGCCTCTGTGGTCACTGAGCAGGGCCAGAGATTATGACATTCAGAGCTTGGGGCCAGCTGGCTGAGATTTGAGACACCAAGAACACCACCACTGATCTGGTTGTGATCACTTGGAGTGCTCTCAGCCATAGGCCTCTGTGATCAGCAGGCTTAAGTTCTGCTAGCCAAGAGGATGTTGCATTCCCAGCCTGCGGTGTAGCTGTTTAAGTCAACTTGCCCCAGACACACTGCTGCTGTTTTGCCAGCTACAATCACATGAAATTCTGCTGGTCCCTGGCCTCCCTGCTCTCAGGGCTCAAACTCTGTCAAGGTGAGATTGTACCATTCTGACCCTACGGCTTGGGTGGCTGAGTTATTTAGCCCCATGGATGCCATTGATGTTCTTGTCAGCTGTGGTCATGTGAGACCTTGCCTGCCACCAGCCTTGTACTTGTTGTGTCCAAACACCACTGGGCAGGAGTTTATAGTATTCTGAGCCTGTGGCATGTTTGGCAGCATTATTTCACCCCACAGACACCACAGCTGGCAGCACTGATGTTATCAGTGGAGACCCTGAAGAGGTGGGAAAATCTGCCAACCCTAAGTCCCACCAGAGTATCCCTATGGACTGCTTGCTAATTCAAGTTTCTGACCCTCCCATGGATGGTTTGCAAACTCACAGACCCCCAGGTCTTTGGTCTTTGCCATGCAAGTCCTTGCGGCTTTGCATGTTTCTGCTAGGATGGGTTGTAAACTCACAGTCTTGAAAATCCTTGTTGTAGCAGCTTAGTCCCTGCATGAAGTGTCTATAGATTTTTTTTTTTTTTTTTTGCAGTACCGGGGATTGAACCCAGGGGCATTCTACCTCCACGCTACATCCCCGGCCCTATTTTTTATACTTTATTTTGAAACCGGGTCTCATGAAGTTGCAGACAGCCTCACTAAGTAGAGAGAGAAAGAGAGAGACAGGAAGAGAGAGAGAGAGAAAGAGTGCTGAGGCTGGCCATGAACCCGATCCTCCGGTCTCCACCTCCACCTCCCAAAGTACTGGGATTACAAGCGTGCACCACCACGCCTGGCTAAGGGTCTGTAGATTTTTGGTCCCAATGAGTTCAACTGCAGCCACAGTTAGCTGGGCTGTTTGGCTGGGTGGTCTGTAGATTCACCATGGTCTTGACGAGGCAGGTTGTAGCCCCCAGGGTCCCTGCAGGAAGGTTCTGTAGTTTCTCACTCCTGATGAGTTCAGCTGCAGCTGCATGAGTTTGCTGGGTGTTTTGGTTGGTTGGTCTGGAGAGTTCAGTCCTAAGGTATTTGAGTGTGGAGAGAAGCATATAAATGCTTTTTGGTGTTAGTTCTCTGCAATCACTGGCTCAGCAAGATTTTGCTCCTATGCTACAGTTGGTTTCTGAGAGCTGCCAGGTTTTGGCAGCTGCCAGCCCCCACAGAGGCTTTACAATATGGTATCCACCACTGCTCTGTGCTCATCAGATGAGATGTATGGAGATCTTTTTTGTCTTCTGCTCTCTGTGCTGCCTCCAATACAACCACATTTTGACTGTCTTTCTTCTGTTGACTCTGACTGCTTTTCTTCTCTTGCCAAGAAGCAGGCTTCCTGCTGATTGGGTTTTGAGTCTCAGAGCAACCAAAACACACTGCCTTCCTCTAGTCTGCCATCTTTAATCCCCCATGGAATGACCTTTTTTTCCAATGGTATATTTTCTATTTGACAAGTTAAGTATGAGTTGGACGTGATGTTGTTTTAAAATGTCTGCTAAAAGGGGAATTTATAGATGAGCAAATGGTCCTAAGAGAATGAATAATGATGAAGTAGAAGTATTAAATAAGAGAAATCTCTCTAAAGATTTTCCTCAAAAACAGCAGTGCAACAGAAATTAAGCTCCTACTCAGCAGAAGAAAATATGTCTTTCACATCCTTGGCATTGAGTAAAGAGAACAAAATGATGTATGTATCAGCTAGTTATCACAGAAGATTACATTATGAACTGTGATTATCTTTAGAAAATGCAGTCTGCCACATGGAAGAAATTTAACTTGGATACCACCTATGTGTTAAGAAAATGTTAAGAGAACTTACATTCAAGTGGTCCTCAGGTTAGTAAGAAACCCAGACGATTGAGGGAAATGAATGTAAGTTCTCTCCTGAAGAATGTTACAAAATTTAGGTTGTAGGTTAGAAGCACATTATATTGTGATTTCTTTTTCATGTCTTTGATGTTGCCATTAGTTTTATATTGTGTTCTTCTAGTTTGTATTTTATTAGCTCTTGTGTTTTATGAATGTGTCAGATGGTGCAATATGGTGATCTGTTAAGATGAGATATGAAATGGAAAAGGAAGATTATAGGCCTGGCTAATAAACATCTCTGATAAAGTTAATGATGAAGAATTACAATCTTCTAAATCATGCACCAGTGTGAAAAGTGACACATAAAATCTACCTAAGTTATATGGCAGTGAGTTTTACATGTGTTAACAGTCCATCTTGGCATTTTTTTTAATTTAAGACACCACAGTGTCTCAAAATATAATGATGTTTCCAGGAAATTTAAAGACATTTATTTGACAATCATAATCATTTGACAAATGATGGTATTGGTTATTCCATATTGCTATCAAAAGCTAAACATAAAATTTTTTTCATTAAAAGTACATTTTTAAAGAAGGAAATAAGTTGTTTACTGGCAGAAAATATTGTCCAGGAAAGGATAAATCACAAAGTTAGTAAATTCTAATAATGACACCATGTAAAATTATAGTGAGGAAATTGCTAAGACAAGATGTTGAATGAAAATTTAAAAAGGTTTCGCTTTCAAGGAATGTGATCATTGAGGTATTGATGATATGTCACAGAATGTTGATGGAATTTTGTGTAATAAACTGAAAAACTAGAGCTTCACTATCCAGGCTGATGAGTCGACAGATTTACCCAATAAATGTCATTCTGTAGCATTTGTAATATTTATAAATGATAAAATTCACAGTAAATTTCCCAGTGCAAAGAGTGGTATGAAAAAAGCCAAGGACTATAAGTATATTTCATCTTTATATTCTAAACAGAACTTCTTTCTTGGTGGAAATCTATTAGCATCTGCACTCATGTGTCCAGTGGATGGTTGGCAACTTGAAGAGCTCTCCTCTTTTATAAACCAAAGTCTAAATATTATCATAAATCAAAGATTTGTTCATAGGAGGCTCTCATGTAAAGAAACTCATGGTGATAAAATTATAAGAAGTCTAGGGTGATGGTGCAAAAAATGATCAACTTTATTAAACCAATTCATTCAAGAACTTTTAAAAAAGGTATGAAAACTTGAACAAACAGTACACACACACACACACACACACACACACGCACTTCTTGTGCTACACAGAGGAATCCAGTGGCTTAATGGAGGAAGAGTTCTCAACAAGATATTTGTGCTGAACAGGAATTATGGGAAAACTTTGAAGAAAACTGTAGGTTATGATTTTGCTGAGTGTTTTGAAGATGAAACATGGTTAAAGGACACAGCTTGTCATATATTTTTATCCTATGACACACAATTATTTTATGGAGATTTTTCTTTAATTCTAATTGACAAGGGTTTATATTTAAAATGAGAAAGAAACATTTATTGAGAAATATCATTTTTATTTTGAAAATCATGTTGCAAAAGAAATCTTGAAATATTTCCATCACTGCTTGGGCTTGTGAGGAATGATATCCTGAGGAAAGATATGGGCAAAGCCCAAGCTTTACTGAAAAGTATCTGGAGAAATCCAGAACAATAGGGAATAGCATACTTCTTCCTTTTCAACTCAAGTATATAACAGGGTGGTAAACCTTTTTTCTGTCATTTTTCATACCCATAGAGCTTTCATACCTTAAAAGAACTGAACAAACTTTGTGACCTTCAATTTGATCATGTAATTAAGATTAGCATTTTGCTTCGTCTTTGGATACCTTCTACATTTCTGTGGAAAATTATACCCCTCCAGGCAGAAGAAATCACTGAATATTTTGATTTAGTTTTTAACTTCTACATGTATATAAAACCTTCTACTTTTTTAACAGACATTGGGATTGGGACAAAAATTGTCTCAATTTACTTTAAAATTATGTATGTTTACTGTAAGTGAACCAGCAATAAATAATTATGCAAGGGAAAATACACACACTCATACATACATACACACATATAAAAGCATAGGTTTCATATTAGATAGATAAATAAATTTTCTTTGATTCCAAAATAACTTTTGTCATCTGTAGTTATGAAAAAGATAATGTAACTAACTAACACATGTGGATAATAGTATTACAATTTATGTATTGAGTCTGATCATATCACTCATAATTTATCTAGACTATTGTATTAAATTATATCTTAGGCCACAATTTTAATCATATGTGCTTGGTTTTGGTTTTAGTAGTATTACCATTAAACCATAGCAACCTATTTCATGTTTTAATAATATAAAATAATATTAAATTAGAATCATTATTTACATATTTGTTTTATGATTTATAAAATATTTATAAAGGAAAGAAAAATTAATGTCAAGAAAGGTAAATTAAGCTTAATAGCTTTATTTCATGAAATTTTTAATGTAAAGTTATATTTACTTTTAAGGAAGAGAAAGAAGAAAATTTCTCTCTCACACACAAATGCATATTACAATCCTGAATAGTAGAAACGTATGTTAAATCATTTAGGACCACTTGGACTGGCATAAAAAGCAAGTCGGAGGTTAAAGTTTTAAAAAACTGAAAAAATAAATATCAGAGCTGTTTCCTATCTACACCATTAACTTAGTTACCTTAAAGTGGGTAGAGAAATATATTCAAAACTAATGATAGTTAAGTTTTTTAAAATAAACAGATCTTCAATAAATATATTATTCTCTATTAAAATTGAAAATTTAGCTGAGCATGGTGGCACACATCTGTAATTCCAGTACTTGAGAGTTTGAGACAGGAGAATCATAGGTTAGAGGACAGCCTCAGCATTGTAGTGAGACTCTCAACAACCTAGTGAGACCTTGTTTCTATAAAACAAAAAATGAAAAAAGATCTGCAAGTGTATCTCAGAGGTAAAATGATCTTGGATTCAATCTCCAGTACCACACACACATAAAAATTGAAAATGTAATTATGATTTTGGATTAATATATCCACAATTTTTAACCTTGAAAATATACTATGCTTTGTAGATACAATAACTTTTAGGCAAGGGTTCTCTGAGACATGAAACCTAAGTTTTCTCCAAGGTAAAAAAATTTGAGAATGACTGCTGTAATAGAAGTAAATGCAAATATATTCCAATAAATTAAATGTCATTAAATGAACATGAAATAAGCTTTCAAAATTAAAGTTCAGACTAATATAAATATGTGATTTATGGACATACTATTTTCAAGAGACAAGCCTAAACTGCAATGGAATGGAAATTAAACTTAAAAGATTAAAAGGCTATATATTAATCATAAACTAAGTAAAAGATGTTGTAGTCAAATCTCTATCAGATTAAAAATCACACAAGTAAAATTATGACAACTATAGATAAAAGGATCACAACCTAATGATTGAAGTTTTAATTCAGCTGAGTTGTATAGTTCTAAAATTTAATGCAGCTGTTGATATAACTTTAAAATATTTAAAACCAAATTTCCCAAATCTTCAATAATATGTAGCTAACTCTACAAATTTAGTGAGTGCTTTTTAACACATAACCTAGGAATAAATTAAATTGTCAAAAGTGTTTAGAAATAATATAGTATATTTTAGCAGCAGAATCAAGAAGAGTCAACTAAAGGTACTCACCAAGTGGGGATACACAATGAGGACAAAAAGAATATATATAGAACATACAGGAGCATCTGAGTATACCTCTTTGTACTTTTTTATCCAATAGTAAAGGTTAATGATGAAACAAACAAAAAAAGAGGGCAGGACTTTTGAGGGCTCAGCCCTTTCATAATGTCATGGATCTCCTTTATTTATTATTTATATGAGACACAAATATCTCCAAATTCTGTACTCCTTCTAAAAGATGTATCATACCCCTTCCCCAGACTTCCAATTTTCCAACTTTATTCCTTCCAAGTCCCTGACCTTTCAGTCAAACTATTCACAGCTGCTTGTGAATCATAGCACATTTATATTCCTGGCCAAATCAAGTGGCCAATGAAAGTGGAAACAAATTGTACTGCTCAAAGTTCTGCCCCTGGGAAGATTTTCCTTTCTTACTCTACTCTAGAATCACCCTGAGGAGAGGTATAAGGACAGAGGCATTCACTTTTTGATGGTCCCAGTATACAACACAAACTAGCTCATTTGTTAAACAGGCTCAGGTTTTAGTTTTCAGTCAACCAATTGCAAAGAACTCGAAGACAAGGCAATGGTTGAGGAGGAGGCAAAATAGCAGGAGCCAGGGGCAAGGAAGTAGGACCCACTCACCCAATGTGCTGAGTGTAGTCTCTTATATTTTTTTCACTTTTTGATATATTCCTGATGTGTATGTGTAATATTCAGCTGTGGATTAGATAACACTCAATTAATGACAGATATGTCAGGCTGAATGATCATTAGGTCTTTTGTTTCTTCTAAGATCTAATAGCAAACATGAAACTATTTCTACATTTTGCATCTCTCTAACTTTCATTTGCTCTTATATACATTCTAATTACTTAATAAATTATCTAATTAGTTAAAATTCTTAAACATTTTAATCATACTCTAGATTTTGTGTCTGTTACCCACTTTGGGACATGTAAGATTTGAGGACCCTGAAATATCAAAATGCAAATATTCTAGGCCTGGAGGCAGAGCAAGATGGCAGCTGAGTAAGACCCTCTAGTAATTGTCTTCCTACATACACACTAGTTTGAGTAACTACTGAAATATAAAATTATCTTCCCAAGAGCTAAGAAAGCCAGATGAGAGATCACAGTGCCTGGTTTTGGTATAATAGTGGTGTTAGTCATCTTTTTCATTGCTGTGACCAAAGTACCTGACAAGAACAATTTAGAGGAGGAAAGGTTTATTCCATTCATAGTTTCAGGAGTTCAGTCCATGGTTGGCCCGCTCCAAGGCACAAACATCAAGGCAGCAGGGCACGGCGGAGGAAAGCTCTTCAACTGATGGCAGCCTGGAAGCAGAGAAACAGAAAGGGGCCAGGTACAGATATTCCTGAAGACTATGTCCCCAGTGACCTACCTCCTCCAACCATGCCCACCTCTGAGCCTTGATGCATTAGAGACACAGTAGATCCAAGCATGACAAATAGTAAGAAAAGATGCATTAAAGAAGGCAGGAAGGAAAACGCTGCCCACTTCCCCTTCCCCCAACCTCAAACACTCATGGAGAGAGATGTCTCCTTCTTGGAAGAGAAAGAAACAACAAAGATCAGATCTTAGATTTGAAATCTAGTACCAGGCCTTACCTGGTGAAACTCAGTACTATACCTTTGTCCCCTGACTGGTACCTGTGGACTGACCCACTGGTAGTGAATTAGCCTGGCAGCAGATGCCACCCCTCTCTCCCAAACTCAGGCAGCAGAAGAGGAAGCAAGATTCCATTCACTGGGGAGCAAGGCATGAAAGTGAGCATAAGATTTTGCCTTGCATCTCAGTGTTGGGCCCCCATATGAGAGACCCAGCATGAGGTAGAGAACAAAGACCCTCATACGGAGACCCCTGAATAGAGCCCCATCTCACAGATGGAGGCCCCAGACCTGCTCCAGCACCAGGCTGGAGATACACTCTCGTTTCTTGCTTATATCATTGCTGCCTAGGCGTGCCTTTCCCCCTGACTATCCATATACCTGCAGCTACGAGAAGAGAAGCAGGTGTGACCCAGCTAAGCATAAGCCTTTGTGGCCAAGGGACTATCTCCACTACCCATTCCCCAAACTCAGGCACACAGCTATCCCCAAGCTCCACTGCGCATACAGATCCTAGAAACCTGTGATAGCAACAGCTGTGGACCTCTACCCCAGCTGGGACTGACTCAAGTTTTGGTCTGCATCATTGTCAACTATAGCGTTGGTCTGGGTACACCCCTGAAACTGTCCAGGTCCTTGCAGCTATGGGACTCAGGCGTGATATAGGATAGCACTTGCTTTGGTGACCAAGTGACCACTTTCACCAACACTGCCCTCACCACGGGCAGCATAGTATGGAGCAAGGTTCCATTTGCTGAGAGTAGGATAGGGTCCTAAGTACAGGGCTTTGACCCGGATGGAACTCAGTGACAAGACAGAGAAATCTAACACTAGCAAGGTCCTAACAGCCCCCCATCTCCAGACCTGTCTGTGGATAGGGCCTCTGAAATAGCCCTGGTATCAAGTGCTCCCAGTTTATCAATCTTATGATCTGGCCACCATCACCTACGGCTGGTTGATTGTAGCGGTCTCGGGCCACTAGTTCACTTCAGCTGTTGGCAGCCAATAGCAGTGCAGACCTTGCTCCTACCCCACTGCTGTGCTGGTCTTGGGGCTGTGGGATCAGGGTGTGGTCACAGGTATGGCATAGAAGTCAGGGTAGAGACAGAAACAATTTAAAAAAGTCAAACAGTAATTTTTGACCTGAAAAAGGCACTAAACAAAATGTAAAACACCAATAGTAGGGTATATTAAAGAGAAGAAAGAATTGGTAAGCTTGAAGAGAGACTATTTAAAAGTACAAAGTTAGAGGAGGAAAAAAGAAACAAAAAATGGAGAAGAATGAAGAAAGCTGTATTAAAAGAACAAACTAAAAGTACAGCATTAAAAGAACAAATATTTGGGTCATAGGTGTTCAAGAGGAAGTATACCAGAGGTGTAGGAAGCATATTCAAAGAGATAAAAAATTTCTCAAGCCCAAGGAAGATTACAAATGTATTTATGTATAAGAAAGTCAAAGAAAGTGGTACCTCAAATAAAAGAAAGTCAAAGATCATCAGCTATATTTAACTCAACCAAGTCTACCCAACACATATAATCAATCCCAAAGGTGAAAGATAAGCAGAAGATTATCAAGGCAGCAAGAGAAAAATAATATATAAGGGTGTCTCAGTTGCCCAGCAGTGGACATCTTAGCAGAAACCTTACAGGCCAGGAGAGAGATTCTCACAGTACTGAATTAAAAAAATCAACATACAAACAAACAACAACAAAAAAACTGTGATAGACAAAAATACAAACAACAACAACAACAAAAATAAAACCCTGTCATCAAAGAATACCATACCCAGAAAATCTATCCTTTAGAAATCAAAGATGAAGACATTCCCAGAAAAACAAAAATGAAGAAAATATATTTCCACCAGATCTATCTGACAAGGAGTGCTAATGGGAGTTCTCCAAATGAAAGAAAGAGATGCTAATGAGCAGGAACAAAACATTGGAATGAATAAAACTCATTGGTAAAGTTTATTATACTGACAAATGTAGTATATGCTAATATTATAAATGTTATGTATAAATAATAAGTATCTTTAGTATGAAGATTAAAAACAAAATAATTAAAAATAATAACTACATCAATATGCTAAGATAGGCAACAGAGAAAAATGAAGAATTAAACATCAAACATTGAAAGTGTGAGGAGGAATGGAGAACAAATGTAGAGGATTTTTAAAATTTGTATCTCTTCTTGTTTTACTTCATGATCATGCTTTATTGTTATCATTTCAAAATAGTTATTATAATCAACAGATTTTTTTGTAAGCCTCATGGTAACCACAAAAGGCTATAATAGACAAACTGGAAATAATAAGCAAAGAATAAAAACACATTACTTGAGTAGATCACTGAACCACAAAGGAAGACTAAGAGAGGGAGAAAGAAACAGATGTTCCAGGGGAATTGGATATATGTATTTAGTTTTACAAACAAATGAAGAAGAGCACTCCTTTTCACGATCTTTACATACAGATGGTGTCTGAAAGCCATGATATCTACTAGGGAAAGTGTATGGAATGAAAAGAAAGAACCTCGGTCATAATTTTGATAAATACCAACATTAAATGTTAGGGAGAAAGGCTTAAAATGAACAACCAGAGGAAGAAAAAAGTGACCTGTAGAGCATAAAATGTTATCAAAATTTAGGAAATAGAATATTTTCTGAAGGAAAAAGTATTCCATCAATGTTAGACTGGGATAGAAGTCACATATAATATTTTTCATTACCTTTAGTGCCAGTAACTATGTCTAGAAGTTAAGAGTGTGGTTTTGGAGCCTCCTGAAAATATTTATACCCTGACTCTACCACCTATAACTGTGTGATCTACTGAAGCTCCATGTATTTTAGTGTCAATTTTTGTCTCATAGATAAATATTAAAACCTGTAACTACTCAGAACTATGCCTGGTACATGGGAAGTACGTGGCAGCATATTATTATCATTATCACTTTTTATTCATATTATTTTATTTTAACAAAAGTGACACATTGTAATGGTCACTGGTGGGACAAAATCCCTGGGTTGAAGAAGAAATAAAAAGTGAGTTAGTAGAAGTAGAAAGAATAGATTATATTTTTCATGATTTTTACATGTTTGACTTTAAATGGTGAGAGGCGAAATGGGAAAGGAATTATAATAATCTATTTCTTTATGTATTCTATTTTGCACAAATGGCTATATTTATTATGCTGAAGGGAAATAATCAATGTAGGAAAGGTTGAAAATGGAGAAGAGAAGAATAATCTGTAGCACACAAGTTTGTGAGAAAGTAAAAATGTGACCAATCTAAGTCATAGCAAAGAGTTTTGTTTAGGTATGAGGAAAGAAAAGTGTCGATTGAGGCTACAGTGTGCACGCAGAAATCTTGGAAGATTTGATTGTATACAAAAGGATTATTAGAAGCATACAGATATTATTGAGCATCCTCTTACCACATTTATTCCACTAATTAATATATATTATTTTTCTTTAGCTCGTATATTTATTTAGCTAATTATTTATTGTTTCATCAAGTCATTCATTTGCCAAAAGTTTCTTAGGTACTTACTATGTCCAACACAGTGTTAGCAAATGGAGATATAAAATAGACAGCTACGGTCTCTGAATTCATGCTGAGAGCAACCGAGCTTGTAAGAAACCCATGAAGAGTAAAATCTAAAATGTAATGAGAGTAGAGAGAGACCCAGAGTTTTATAGAGGCTTGCAATGGATGAGATGGGTAGGTGAATAAATTGAAGGACAGGAGTGTTTCGAAAGTAAAGCTTCTTTTCTTGGTTTATAAGCCCAAACATGCAAAATGCTTTTAACTTGACAACGGAGTCTGATAAATTAACAATGTTTTGTGGAACCTTGAATTAATTTGAGCCCCTCACAATCTGATACCAAGAAAAGTAGAAAATTGTATTACAGACTATAGCTCTCTGATCCATTCAGAGCAACTTTACTTTGATCTTTTTCATAAATGAGGCCCTGTGCAAGATTTTGATCTAATAGATACTTTGGCTATTTAAATAAAAAAAATTTAACACTTTTGCCTTAACAATTTTCAAGAAGGAAAATACGATTCAGAAGATTAATTATTATATTTCAGAGAAAAATTTAAAAGGAGATTAAATGATAATTTTTAAAAATTATATGAGTAATTCATAAGGCACAAATAATCAAATTTTGTATTTCCTTATGTAGAATATATACATTTTAGAAAAATGGACACAGAGTGGCACATAAATTCTTTAATGTTTCATTATTTTTATGACATTGGCTAGTTAAGATAAATTATGCATGCATACTAAAGAAGTGAGGAAATAATTTCCTAAATATTTTTGAATGTGAAATGTTTGAGAGTTTTAGCAGTCTTTCTAAAAGCAGTTTCTGAGCAAAGAATGAAAATACAGCTGGAAAACTATTATACTGGAATGTTGTTCTTCTGTTTTTTAAAAGAGACAAAAATAAAATAAATTTACTAACCAGGAAATTGTGCTAGCAACAATCCTAAGAAGAAAGAATGCGATATGCAGGAAAACGTGATAATTAGGATTGTGAGTCATTATAATGTTAAAATTGAAAATTGAATCACATTAAAGTTATTAAAGTCAAAAGTTATGTTTCTTTAGTAACATTATCACAGTCATTTTACCCATATGTACTATTTTCTTTTCCTGTTCGGTTTATTTTGCCTCTGGTCTTCAACCATTAAGGCAATATGAATTGAAATTATATTGTTCTCTTTTTCAAAGATGGCTGTTTTGCTTCTTTATTAAAAAATGAGATTATGAAAATCTCTCTAAGACAACCAATCTTTCAGTTTCTCAAACACGCATGTTCTAGACATATGGTGTATAAGAACTACATTCTTAAAGCAATTTTTTTTCAACAGATACCTCAGTTTTTTACTTAGAATGTGCAAAGTTCCAGGAATGGCAGGTGAGAGACACAAGTAGCTAAAATAAGAAGAGTTTGATCATCCTTTCCACATTAGGAAAGGCACTAAAATTGCTTCACTTGGGCATTTTAACAGGAAAAACAGCAAACAAGGAAAAACAAACAAACAAACATTTTTCTTTCATTGCCCTCCCTGGGCTTTTTCCCATTTTAGCATAATACATTTTTTGTTAATGTTTTTTGAGGAGGAAAATAGCTTAATCTTAAATGCTCAATACTTGTTTACTTTCTCAGTTGCTGGAATCTTATGAGGATAAAAAGTGATTTTTTTGTTTTGTTTTGCTTTTACGATGCTTAGGAAATGAAATAATCCAACTTCTACTGAAGAGAAGTTGTGCTTCATGAGCAAGCAATCAGGCACCTTGCACTCAGCTACACTCTCCCTCTGGCGGGACCTGGCCATGATTCTCCCATGCTGTGCGTCTTATCTCTCAGTCTTATGAAGCAACAGGAGGTGAGAAAGAGGAAAGATATAAGTAGAACATAATAAAAAGAAAGAATTATCAAAGAAAAAGGGAAAGGCCCTATTGATCATTCCATTAGGGCTGCTGGTTCCTTTAATTCCTCTTTCTGTATCTCAGTGGTCTGACATCAAAGACACAGGCTGTGTTGGCCAAGATAAACTTACCGATCACATGATCAATAGAATCACACCAAGTGAACATTTTAGAAATCTATGTGAATATCATTGCTGCTGTAAAAGTATTTAGGGGATTACTACACATTTCATTACAGGATTCTTGGGATACTCGATATGGGAGAAATGGCATATAAAAAGATTTTGAATCAATCAGATACTTGCTGAAATTGACCAATCAGTTCACTTAAAATGGTCCATTGAGTAGACCAGCAACATGACAACTGCACATGAAATGAAAAGGAAAAGAGTTATTGGCTGGTTGTTTTATGTGTGTGATGAAAATCAATCAACTTGAAGTTTTATTTGTTCCTTCCTTCCATGTACAATATGCCAGACCTGGCTGGATATTTTCTTAACAGATAGTCATAGGCATAGTCTCTACCAAATCTGCCTCAGGATCAAGTTTCAAATATTAGTGAGTCAAGCAAGACCTACTCAGGAATTCCACCTACAGTAATTTTGACAGAGTATCATCAAACATGTACTTGTATATTTGTAAATCAAGACATTAAGAGAAAAAAATAAGGTGGGCAAAAATGAAAGTACTGTGAATTTGAAATATAATCTATCATTTATTAAATCCTTGACTGTGATGTGAACAAAATCCACAATATAAAATACATAAAATTTTTCATTATCCAAATAAAATGAAAACTGAATGATGTCAGAAAATATGAATTGCTACAAAAATATTTTTGATTAGTAATGGAATAATTTGGTAATTTTTGAAAATGCTATTATACCAGTTGGTTCTTGGAAATGTGACTATGCAGTTAATCATTGGAAGAATTTCTTTGTGTCAAATTATTATTAGGTGATTGGGATGGATTTTTCTGCACTTGTCTGCTTGTTAGGAACATATGTCTTCTGGGGATTTTTATTCTTTCTTAACTGAAAGCTTCCTCTCCGTTACTCCTACTAAAAAGGTATCAGTTTTATTCCTAATGAAACAATGCCAGTGACTTCATCTGTTTGCCCCACTCACATAACATATAGTAGCTAATCTATAGCATAAAATATACTCAATGGTTTTATGAAGAATAGAATCACACCAAGTGAGAATTTTAGAAATCTATGTGAATACTTTTTCATTGTTGTTGTAAAAATGTTCTAGAGATGACTACACATTTCATTAGAGGGTGC